>JAURVB010004689.1:0-90000 GCA_033002965.1 Piper betle
CATCAACAACCTCTACCGACCGACATAAAATAAACCCAACAACTCCCTTCTTACATCTCCTAAATTAAACCCGGCTCTGAACTTGGATCCGACACCATTTTTTAAACCCTTACACCCCACCCACAATTCCGAATACTGTTGGACCCTTTGAGCTCCCAAAAGGACTTTAAACAACTAAAGAAAACTCGCAATAAGTGTTACGGGCACTCTCTTAATTCAAAAACTAG
This sequence comes from Piper betle, assembly GCA_033002965.1. Lineage (NCBI taxonomy): Eukaryota > Viridiplantae > Streptophyta > Magnoliopsida > Piperales > Piperaceae > Piper > Piper betle. The sequence goes on from JAURVB010004689.1 coordinate 228, forward strand.
CTTAAGAATAAGGCTTTCCCATTAACTTATATACAAGTCACCAACAACCTTTACGACCGATGTAGGACAAACCCAACAAGATTCTCCTAGTAAGCATGTGAAGTTTTCTTGAATCTTCTTTATCTAGAAGGTTAAAGTGAAGTTATATTAATCAGAAGTGTGTTGAAGGAGCTATAGTCTATAAATATGCGAGTGTAGAGCGTCACAAGGTTAATGTACTCTTAGAGTTCTCATCTTAAATTGACGCCCACGAGATGAGGCTCCCGAGTAGAGATTCCCTTATTGGGGACTCGGCCCTCCAAAATCCCATGATGTTCTACTAGCTCTATCAAATTCATCCTTTCGCATTCTTATACACCACATTGAAACATCCTATCATTTTAACCACATCAAGTGGTATCATGATCACACCAACATATTCTATATAAAGTCCAATAATATTAGAATTAAGACCCGGATTGTGAGATCATATACATAATATAGCAAAATATAACATCCTTTACATATGCACGGGAAATAACATGGTAGCTAGAGCCAAGCTTGATATTGAATGCCAAAAGATAACCTCGTGCCTGTAATCATTACCCCACACTTTCAAAAGTTCCACGTAGCATATATACTTAGGCGACTTATATAAGTACGTGCTTGTATAGGAAAAAACAAACATATTCCAAAACGTCACTTACACATTTTCAGAATAGTATAGAAGCACACACACATATAAGTTCAAAACGTAGGAATACGGAGTAACATTCCATGGTAGCATATGCATGCAAGCATTAGGGGAATCCACCGAAACCACCCCCGGCACCACCACCGTATCCGCCACCAAGTCCGCCAAGTCCACCACCGCCACCGAACCCACCGCCCCCACCAAGTCCACCAAGGCCACCGAGGCCACCTCCATAGCCGGCTCCGCCACCAAAACCAGCACCGCCGAGGCCACCACCACCACCACCTCCGAAGCCACCTCCACCTCCTAGGCCAGGAAAGAAAAAGCTCTTATCCTCTTCAAGGCCTTCATGTGCATCGGCCATTTTCCTTGCACTTGCGCTGCAAGCAACGAGGCCAAGAAGCACAAAGATCTGGATAAGCCGCATGCTAACCATCTTCAAGTAGCTTAACTAGTTTTCGATGAATGTTGAGTAACCAGCTGCTAGTGGGTTTTATAGGTGGATGAAGTGTGTAAGGTCAGACACATTGAAGAAGATGGTTTGGCGGAAGCTTTAAATGGCGAGATGAATAACTTAATTGGGTAGTTCGCCAGCACTCTTATCAAGTGGCTGAAAGCAACTTATGGAAATTTTCACGCTAAAGAATATATGAATTTTGACTTCTTCAAACAAGAATCCCCCTAATATTCTTTCTTTTTATTTACTTTTTGAGGGTCTAATTTTCTTTCTTTGGTGTTGGAATATAGTTCCATCTAATTAGGAAAGATTCAATATAGTTGATTGGTTGTGAAACTCCTAATAACTTTAAAATTAAAACTCTCCAAGTCCACACCAATAATATCCTTGGTCCCCCATTCCTAATTCATGGATACCTGTCCGACTCCCTATTAACCCATTCCATAATTGCATTTGTTTGATTTCATGATTAAAGTGATAAAAGTTATGTATATATATTATTTTTCTTTTAGTTACATTATTATTTTAATATAATTTGAATCATATATTTGTAATTGTCAAGTGTGAAACTAAACAATATTATATATATATATATATATATATATATATATATATCACTTGGTCACTAGAAATTAACACTAGAATGCACATTATATTAAAATGTTGATTTGGTCAAGTTAAAAATAAAATCATGCCATTAATACCTTTTAGAGCTTGACTTGAAGAGTCAAATAAATTCAAGCACAAAAAGAATGGACTGTTACATGAATTAGTCATATATATATCCTATTATTTGTTAAAGAGAAAATTATTGGGTGGCATGATACACTATTTAAAAATCAAGGGTAGCTTATATATTGGGGTGTTTTTAAACAATGTCATAATTACCCTTAGGTCCAGAATTACTTTATAATTTATTTTAAAATCCGTTGTGGCTGGCACCCTAACCAGTGGCCACCATGGCCGGGAGGCCAGATGTAGCCTCCTCAACCTAGCATCGACAAAGGCCGAGGGGCTGCAAAATTTAGCTGACCGAGCCGGTGGCCGCAATGGCCAAGAAAGAACCAGATTTTGCCACCCGCCCACCCCAGCCGGGAACAACCTTGGTTGTGGGGTGAAATGAAAACCATATTTGAAAAATGAAAATTGCATTCAGCAGGTGTGTTATTAATTGAGGAGGACATCCAGAAGGAACAAAAATAAGATACGAAAAAAGGCCACCAAAAAGGTCATCTTACAGGGGCTGCATATGGCCTCCTGCCTGTCCTGGTCAACCGGAATATATATCTCCCCATGAATACAAGGGGACCAACAAGCTGACAACCTTTTAATTATTTTGATCTCTTGTCCCCTTATCATTAACTAAGTCAATTTTAGAACTTGCATATCTAATTACTAGTTCAGCAGTTAGTTGACTTATTTTTAAAATTTTAATGTGCCGGTTTATCTGCATAAGTTGGGATAATTATATTTAGGAAATGTGGCTTTAATTTGTTCTTAGATAAATTTATGAATTAAAAGGGTTATTAGATAGACTTATTTTGATTTTAGGATAGTATGATATATTATTTAACAAACGGTTAAGATTACGCTTCTCCTCTCCAAATACATCCAAAACCTACCCAACTTATATTGCCGTTAATAGTGTCAGTAACTTCCTAGTTTAGACCATTTTTGAAATGTTACCCTTATATTGTGAATATAACTTATCATCCAACCTTCAAGATTGTAAATATCATATAGAGTTCCATTTGTTTCATAAATACTTCTGGTCATTGACATTGTTTTAAAATTTTATTTTAGTTCAAGAAACACAAAATGGTTTTGCGGTGACATTTTATGCCAAATTTCATGAATGATTCAAAAAAAATGTAATGCTACGAGCACCACCAAAATTTTGCTTACTTTTCCCCACGTTGAATTTGACTGACTTATTTAATGAGGAACCTAGATCATCATTAAAGGCAACCTAATACCGATCAAAGCTAACTACAAACGTTTATCCAAACTAGTTAGATCCCTACAAATTTTAAGGCATTATAAAGATCACAAAATTAGACAATAATGTGGAAATGATTTTAAGTACAAGTAATTAATAAGCAAATAGACTCAATAATAACTAGGTAAGACATGTAGTCAAATAAAACTTCAATAATAATGTGTGTGTGTGAGGCATATTAAGGTTTATTCTAAATTACTACTTGTATTGGTGAACAAGCCAAACCATACAAGTAGAGAAGTGCCTTAGAACTTGAAACAACTTAACTCTAAATAGTGAAAAAATCAAACTCAAGAGAGTTAAGTAAGTGTGTAAATCAAATGGTGAAAGTAAATAACATAAGCACACAAACAAAGAGAAAGGAGAGGACAAAAAAATTTTCAAGAGGCTCCCAACTAGTATGTATTCTCTTCTTGCTCAAGTGAGTATGTCTTCATTCCTCCATTAGGCAACCAATTTGAAACCTTACAAGCAACCAAGTTCGGACTCCTTCACAAGCACCCTTTCAATTACCAAGGAAGCTTGCACTCCAAATACTCTTAGAGCCTCCAGCAAACCTTCCTTCACATAAAGCAAGTGTCAAGGATCCTTGCTCACCAAAACTCTAAACAACCTTAAAACTTTACAACCTTGGATGCTACTCCTTCTCCAAGCATCTTCTTTCCTCAAGCAAGATGTTTCCCATACACACTCCCACAATTGAGAGTTTACAATAGCTCAAACTCACTTAATCAACCTCAAAACAACAAAAGCTCTTCTTAGTTTCCCTCTGAATCACATACGAATACAAGCTTATAGATCATCCCAATCAAACACAAGCTTTAGCTTCCTAATTCACCCAAAGAGAACCTAAAGATCACAATACTAGCAGGAGGAGAGCAAGAGGTGTTCAAAACACACTCCCCAAGGCTTTCTTTATAGGCTTGCATAGCCTCTCCAAGAATAATTGTTGTTGGGATTTGAACCCTCCCTTTTACTTTTTCCAACAGCTAGTTTTTACAAATTTTTCATTAAGATCGGTTGCTGAACAATCAATCAAATGCTGACTGAAGATTCACTTAACACTAGCAATGTCAGCTTCGGCTGCTGAATATGTGATCGAACATTTGCCAAACTATTTTCTCAAACTTCACCAATCTTTACTATGAGCTTCTGAACTCCACGATAAGTTTTCAAAGTTTCAATCAAAAATCCCATTTGGTAGCCAAACGTGTGACCGAACACTTGCCAAACTCCAAGTCTTTAACTCTTCAACTTTTGACCATTGTCTTTGGTTACCAAACCCTTGACCGAAGGGTAACCGAAGTCAATTTCTGCACAACTTTATACGATGGCCAAAGTCTTTGCTTCTGAATGCATGGTTGTAGGTCAGCTTGAAGATTGAAAAACCCCTTCTTGCTTCATCTACACCTCCTCCATTCGATTGTCAAAGTTCTAATTGAACCGTAACACCCTAATTTTGGCCCAGACCTGCACCGAACTGTGATATTAGAATTCGGAAAGGTATTTGTTAGAAAACTTATAAAACTTACGGTACGGAAGCAGATCTCAACCCTTAAAAAGGATTAAGATGGTAACCTTATACAATTTTTCATATGATGAATGCTGATGATACTACCATAAGATAAATCTTATACTTAAGGTTTCTAATATGAGGACTCTGAGTCATAGGAAAGGCAGCACCTCCCTAGTAACTAAGACGGGTGACTTCTCAAATGCACACATGATCACTCCAAACTTCAAAAGAGGTGCACACCTGCTACAACAAAGAGGGTTAGCCTTCTATAATGAAGATGCATAATCCAATTTCTATACTTAGTTTCAACCTTTGAGTTAGGTATTCTTATTCATATATGATGTTGTTCTTGTAGTAAAGTAACATTGGGTGTAGAAGTAGATTACAAATCACAAAGCGCATCATCAGTACTAGGGCATCATGCCTTAACACTTGATCTTCGCATGAGCTGTTGAGGCAACAAGAAGTGTTAGCTCATCTAACCCACATTCCTCTAACACATACTTATCTACAAGCAAATACGTCTTGCGTACCATAAGTGCTCATCGTCGTGATCTAAGACTTTAAGGCTTATGTGCCCTATAGACGTTAGTTAGAATGCCCTAAGATTTATACCCTGCACTACTATAATAATAATAATAAAATAATAAGAAACATACATTTTACTCATTCATTGTACACATCCAACATCACAGCTTAAGGTTTAGAGCTCTCATTCACAATAATGTATCCCATAATCCCATAGTTCTCAAAATACATAAGGCCAAATCCTCATAACAAACAAGCCATAGCCCCAAAGGAATACAAGACACAATAAGACAACATTGTCCTCTGTCAAGCCTCTTTATTTGTCCACCTATGCTGGCTACGAAGATAGGTGCTCACCTACATAGATATAGGAAATCCATCAGTTATTATACAAGTTTAATTACCGGTCTAAAAAATAACTACTCATAAAAATTGGGGAAAGGACAGGTAGATAATGGTAACTAGGAAAGTTGCCACCTTTTGCCATGTTTGGCACCCATACAAACTTATACATGCATAATCAGAGGAAATAATGCAAACAAAACTTGTTGATAGAACTCTTATGAACATAACAACACTAAGTTCATGTGAACTGATGATCTAAAACATGAGAAATAATTTATTTACTAAAACAGTCTACAGATCTACACTTACAGCTTGCAAAAATTATAACTATTTATCTATGTATGAAATTGACATAATCTTATAGTCTATTTACTCCTAATAAATAGATCTATACTAACAAAATACTTAATAAATGTAAACGGACACAGAGCAACTTGAAATGAATGCAAACATCATGGCAAAGAAAAGGAGGAACTTTTACCACTCATCGGTCTAAGGGGATGTATCTTGGGGCATCCTACCTCAAGACCTATGACCATACGAGATTTGACTAGGTTTGGAGAGAGCTTAGAGAGGCTAGGGAGGGCTATGGAGGTAGTGGTGAAGAAGGGAGAAGGGGCTTAGGTCGGAGCAAGGACGAGAAAGGGTGAAAATGGTTGAGAAGAAGCCCTATTCATAGGCCAAAAATTAGGCCTGACGTATGGGTGCTAGCTGAAAACGTTAGACCATACCACGCGCGCTAGTTGAACCAAGTCGCATGCAAACTCGGATCATTTGTCTGGCTGCAAAGGTGCTGGTGCAGAGCCTTTGTGCTGGCCAACAACATGCAAAACCCTCATTTGGGTGCAAGAGCGTTGGTAGGGTCGAAGCCAGGCCTGGAAACCTTAAGTCACCAATGCGAGGGCGTTGGCAAGACACCTTTGTGGTGGACACAGTTTGTACACTCCCAAGGTTTTTACCCTAGGATTGACCAGGGCAACCTTCGGAACCATGACGTGGGTCTCAGAAGTGCTAAGATCGTTTGAAAAGGTTCTCAAACACACAACAAGCAGTCTGACTTGAGAGAAACTCGGTCCTATACCTAACTATACTCAACACACCAACAACTGAAAAGAAGAGTTGAGACAAAATAGTATCCAGTCAGGGAATGCCAAGCATCAGGGGAGACTAAGGTTATGGCTCGTACGTGGCATAGCATACATACACATGCAGCAAAAAGCCAAGCAAGCAACATGATCTATGCTTAATACTAAACTAATACTAAAACCATTAGGTGGAAAGCTCAGGTTTTAAAACCTCCCCCACTTAGGAAAATTCACCTAAGGGGGTACACAACATAATAACTATGCACAAAAACATATCGTACACCCGAAGAAGTAGGGGTGTGCTAGCACCTTGAGTCATCGCCCCTCATCCTCAAGCTCCCAAATGGCCACGTACTCGTGGATAAGGTGGGGGATCTAACATCAGCTCCTCATCATAATGACAAGATGCTTGAATCCAGAGTTGTGGGCATGCTCACAAACTGTTGTCCACGTACATCCTAAGACCTCCATCTTCTTTTCGTACAAGTAGAATTGGGGCATCTTGGGGCAAGCAACTCGACTAGCTGAGTTCCCACTGAAATGTTTCTTGTAGCTAACTCTTGGGTTCTTGGAACTCAAATGGCGACCTATGGTTCATCGTCTTGGAAGTCGGCATTTAGCTTGGTAGCACCTCAATAACAAGGTCTGTTTGTCTAGTCGCAGGTAGGACCGTTTCCCAACAGGTTTTACATGAATAGTGTCTCTACCTACCAAGATGTCATATGTAATCGGCAGGTCCGGCACTGGCTGCTCACGGGTGGCTATGATATGGGCAAGAACGGCCTCCCAACCTGTCACTACTAAATACTGGGCTCTCTAGAAGGCAATGAGGCTGCCTCAGCTACCTCTACCTCTGCCCTGAAATGTTACACTCACATGGCGGACAAACTTATCTTTCTTGTTTAGGCAATTGATCACTGCTCTGTGCCTCATCAACCAATCCATGCCAAAGATGGTGTAAAACTCTCCCATCGGCTAATTCACAAAGTCCTTTGGCAACATACGACGGTGAATGACAATAGGGACACCTCACACACACACTTTGATGGTGAGAATGGCATCAGCTAGGGTGGACACAACTAAGTTGTATCCTCGGTCATCTATCGGAACATGAATGCTATCTACAAATGCTCTAGCTATGAAGATATGTGTATTGTCTAGATCAAATAACACTATTGGTCAGGCTGAATGTGTAATAAGTATACCAGTGATGCTTGTAGCATCCTACACTACCTGCTCTATTATGGTTTCGTATATCCTGCCATAGTTCACTCGTCTTGCAGCCTGCATCAACTCACCCATAGGACCTGCTGCCTGCTCAACATCATCCCTCAGTAATGATTGAAAGTCTACTGCCGCAAAATCAACCTGTCTCTACTAGTAAAACTGTTTGTGCTATGTCCGAATTGTAGGTCACCCCTAAATTGCTGCCTCTCATGTTGGGTCTATGGTGCATGTAGGAGTAGCCGTTGTGGCAGTCCAGGCAAGCCTCTCTATGCTGGCTGGGGTCCACTGTGCTCTTGCTGTGGTGGTAGGTACTGTTGCTGCTGCGGCCTTGCAGAGCATATGACTGCATAATGCCCTAAGTCAACACTAGTGTAGTAGACACTTATGATCCTCGGGCACACTGTCATGCTTCCTTTGATAGTGTGGGCAAACAGGCTCCTCCTCATAGTCTCCTACATAGGACTGAACCTGCTCCCACTCAAGTGTCCTCATGACGGCCTCTGTTATATGGCTCTAGAGGCGAATGTCGTAACTGCTGATCAAATGTTGATCCTCAAACCTGATAGAAACTGGGCTGTCCAATTAACCTCACTCGAAAAGTTGCCAGGTTCACCTCACGCAAAATCTAGCCTCATACTCTACAACAGAATACCCTCCTTCGTCTCCAATGACAGGAAGTCACTCTTCGCCAGACTCTAGATAGCGAAGGAGAAGTATGGGATGTTGACTATATCTCTAAACTTATTCCATGAAATCTTCTCCAACTCTCATGTCCCAAGGTAAGCTGTATGGGCAAACTCCTACCAGTTCTTGCCCATACGCTGCATGGCTCCGGTAGCCACGTGACCCATAGCTCTGTCGAACATCCCATATGCATCAGCAATCTTCTCACCGTGTCTATCCATTCCATAACAATCTTGGGATTTGTGCTCTATAGGAACAGTTGTCAACCTATTTTTAAGAAATGGTTGACATCCCATCTCACTCCGACTTGGTGATCGAGACCATGGGCACCTGGTCCCTCACCTACTACAAACTGTCCCAGGCGTGCAGTCTTTACTTGCTCACTGCCAGCTGTTCTTGGAAACAGCACCCTTGCTACCATCCCTAGTGGTCGCATGTCATATAGCCCTACTAATGTCAGACCTATTGGAGCACATAGAAGCTTAGCTTTCGTGGTGGCAGTGGTGGCACTCTCTTGGGTTGAGACACTTTGAATGGCGAAGGTTAGCCAAACTAGTAGTAAAAGAAGTCAACTTTAATAATAAGTTGTAACACCTCAATTTTAGTTGAGACTTGCAGTCTAATAATAAGGTGTAACACTCTTATATATAGGTTTAGGTCAGCGCTTATCTCATAAGATTTCCAGATTATCAAGTTCGAAAACCATTAAGGGATCTTCCCATCCTTTAAGTTTTATTAAACTACATAAAACTAGGCTAAATGACCTGACATCAGAAGGGTCCAATAAAATGTTACCAGCATCGTCCAATGTCTAAAACTCGATAAATTCATGACAATGAAGAAGTCAAGTAGAGGTAAAGAAGAAGTGTCTTATGGATCTGGATGAGTCGAACTCCTTTCCTAACTCAGTGAGCTAACTACACGTAACCCAAAAGAGAGATAAAACCGAATCAAAATTGGATCGCATCGGCATGAAAATTAGTGAAAAGCCTTAGCTCATTCACAACACTAAAGGACCTTATTAATTTGCTTATATTTCATAATTAAGTATTAATCCTCATTAGACAACATTAATTAAGGTTTAAAGTCACAAGTACACTTATTGAATAATTTTGCACTTAGTTATTCGTTGAATAGACTTAACTGGATAGTATTTTGGATGGACCAACAGTGTCTGAATGGGTTGAAATTTTGAATAATAGGCCCTGACGTCTTAACCATTAGACTAGAAAATTACCAAATTCTTGGCAACATAGTAAACTAATCCTAAAAAGTCTAGTTAAGGTGTTGTGAACAATGTTCCTATGCCGCACACTAATTTTCCACTGTCTTGTTCATAGATTTGGAGACACCAAATGAGCCTGAATAAAAAGGAAGAGTTAGTCAACACCGTGGGCTTAAATCATGTAAAATATCAAGTCAAAATTCCAATTATTGGGGCATGAATGGACTCAAGAATGAGGGCATTGGCTAGATCATTGATGGAGCCTATTGGACTTTAATGGCTTGGAAAATGTCTACCTAACAATCTACTTGGCCATTGGCTAGCCAATTTGAGGGTTGTATTTTTGGGACACGACATAAGGTCTGGCACCACCAAACAACTAGGGTTTGAGATTTTGTAACTGGAGCTAGGAAAGTCCACTCCACAAAACTTGATTAGCTAACCACCTAAATGATTTTTATCTTAGCCCAAAATGTACATGCATCTCGTAGACACTTAGAAAATTATTAGATAATTTTTATAGATTTTAATAAAGTTTTTTAATAAGCTCATCAAGGAGTACAACCTCACAAAATGATATATCATTGCAACATCATAACAAGCACACAACGCACTTAGTGGTTTTGTTTAAACCTTTAATAATGTCATTTTTGAATGGTAATTTAGCACGAAATTGCTAACATCCTAACCTACAATAACCCAAATATTACATCCAAACACAGCTTATAACCCGGTGCAATAATTGGGAAATAGGCAACTGGGTCACTATAATAGCAAAGTTGTCACCTTATTCTCATATGTGCATAATTAGAAAATACATTGTCAGCAAAACTTGTTGATCTACCTCTTATGAACATAACAAGACAAGATCATGCAAAATAATAACCAATTACATGAGATATAACTATTTACTCAAAGAGAGTATAGATCTACGCTTGTAGCTTGCACAAATTATAACTGGATGGCGACGTACGAGCCATAACCTATTTACTCAAGCGGGCCAGCGACGTTGAGATAGTGACTGGATGGCGGCGACAATGGTCGTTGTTGCCTGGATTGGCGATGGAAGCACGGCGTTGTAGCTGCAGCTTGACTGCCGAATGGCGGGGGAAATGGTCGACAATATTCTGACGGTGACCGGCGACGTTGATCGGTGGTGGTGCGGCTACTGGAGGCGGTGTTGGCAACGGAGAAGGAGGGTGGAATCGAGGGTATGGGGAATGAGTCGGAGGGAGGGGGAGGGAGAAGAAATGGGTCGGTGGCGATATTGTAAATAAAAGTTGGTTCGTGTGTAACTCGAGTAAAAAATAATAACTAACTCGTAATAAATCTTTTAAAAATGCAGAAAAATAAGGGGGAAATCTCATAAAGTATAATACACACCATAGCACCATAATGACATATTATGTATATTATTATATTATATTATCAAATCGAAATATAAATCGATTTCGAGTCGAGTTTGAGTTATAATCGAGTCAAATTCGAGTTATAACCGAGTCGAGTCAAGTCAAACACTATTTTGCTCAAACTCGGCTCGTAAGATTCTAATTCGAGTCAAGTTAAGACTCGAGGATTAAAATGTTAAGTTTCGAGTTGAATCGAGTCAAGCCGAACACCAAATCCTCAAAGTTTGCTCACTTAATTAACAGCCATAGAAGTATTAGTCATTGGGTATTCTTTGTCACTCGTGAGGCCTATTTGTGTTTAATGCTATTAAAATTGACCACTAACATGCCCTATTGATGTTACTTTTAAGATTATGAAGAAATAAAAATAATAATTTTGACATAGGTCAATCTAAATTCTTCCCATCCCTATTTCAAAGAGAATAGCAATCCATCGAAAGTGCATCTCCTGTCTCCAAATAGAGCTTGCCAACCTCGATTCGGTTCCAAATTTACCCACAAAACCTCAATTGTACCATCTCAAATCCATAATATCACCCTTTCCCCCAATTACCTTATATCACCTTAAAAAGTGAACGAATAAAGTGGGCACTCCAGAATTGAACTCCTAGAATGATGACAAGTGATTATAGCCGAACATCATGCTTGAGAATATATGTGGGACAAAGTTTGCAACAAAGAAATTTGAATTTTTGGATTCTGTCTCTTTCCCTGCCATCTTTCAGTTCAATCGCTACATCACACCAAGCTAATAGCAATTGTTTTCAGTGAATGGAACCTATTGAACCGTAATTATAGCCTGCCCCATGACCGGTGAGACCGACTACACGACATGGAGCAACTGTTTGAAAGAAAATAAAATATATAAGCAAATAAATGGAACAACTACCACCAGCAGCTCTATATCGACTGTGACTCATGTAAGACGTAGTTACCCTGACGCAAGAGCGGTAGATGGGAGGCAGTATCAACATACAAAACCATAAAGATTGACTGCCGCTAAAATGGACTCAATGATAGCTTTCCTAATGATCACTGACCTCCCAAAATACTCCAAGGAAAATAACAGGCTAAGCAGTCGCATGGCATAATGCAGGCCAATTGGGTTATCCTTTTCTCTAAACTAATATCCTAAACAAGGAGCGAAGAATATACATATTTCAATAACAGACAAAAATCCCCTTTTTCTCATTTTTGTCAAAACAGAATTAAGGATTAAGATTTCTCTAAATCGAACATCTACTTGAGAAATGTACAGGCCAAGAACAAAAATACAAACGACACAAGAGAAGTAAGGAGTTCCAATGTCCAGGTCGGCTGGAGTAAATAAGTGGGAATAGCTGGCACTAATATAGATCCACACAACCAGCCAATTGCAAGAGCACCAAACCTGAAGAGAACATAAAATAGCTATACAATAATCATTCTTTATCACAGACAATCATGGTCAAACCACCCGTAAGCGTCAAACATACCCAATAATTGAGGCTCTTGCAACACTTTTGGTTTTTTCATTGAGGAAGTATATGCATGCAGCTATTGAAACAGCAACCTGCATTGCCATTGAATTGTGCTCGCATCATTTATGGAACATTTTTATCATTATCCAGTATACCAACTTAATTACACTATTTGAGTGTCCTCTTCTCAAAAGGAACCAGTATACTGCAGAAAAAGGAGTAATTTTTTTCACCGACAATTGTAGCGACATGTTTACTCATGATTGATACTTTTGCAAGGCTACAAAAATGTAAAGATAATACCCACCATCAGTATTATTAATAATTCAGAATAGAAGAGCCAAGATACATGTACATTAAAGCATGCCGTCCCAGAAAATTATCCATTAGTATAGCATTATCCAAAGTCTAGGTTGTTATGCACGCATGTCATCCCTAAAACAACCTTTGAAACCGCATACATCATTATCATTATCTTCCAAAATATTACAGTATGAGATCGAGGAACATTAATATAGGAATCTTTACTGAGCAGCTAGTACAACAAAAATAAAATAAGTTGATTTCATACAAGAAGATAATGAAAGAAAATATGTATGTACCTGAAAAGCTGGTCCACTCTCAGCAGAATTCATCACGCTCCATGTTCCCATAAAAGCAAACAGGAAAGCCCTCCTAAGAATAATTTCTTTTGGAGGCATTTCTACAAAGTCAAACAAACGTTTCAACCACGGTGGAGACTCTTCAACTTTTTTCTTCAGCCTATTCTTTAAATTAAATTTAGACTTCTTTCGCTCTCTAAAACTGGCCATCAGAATCTTTTCATAAGCCGCTTCAATTGATTCAACACTACTTTCATGGCCAGCATATTGTTCCAACAGAAAATTGCGTGCCCCTCTGATTTCTTCTTCTGCAGCGTCAGGGTTAACACCTAGCCGCTTATAAGGATTCCAGACGCGCATTCGTGGAAATTTTGCAAAATTTCCTGCGAGTGAGAACCTCTTAAGGATCAGGTCACAGCAAGTAAATATTTCAAACAATGAACTAAATGCAAGAACTCTTAGAGTACACCCACATGGCAACAACAAATAGCCTGATTCACTTAGTTAATACAATAAAGATACTACCAAAGAATCTTGACTGCATGAACATGATATCAACAAAAAAGACTTTGACCACAGTCGCAAGAATTGAATCAAAGAGAATTTTCCCTAAACCCTACTCTAAATTAATTTTTAAAATGTACTAAATTCGCAAATGCATATATCGGCCCCATTTTAGTCCTAAAATATGAATGTATTTCATACTTAATAATGAAAAACTTGGAAACTTGTTTTAGACATACACTAGCAAAAAATCATTTTCGCAGTGTTCAAATTATCTGGCCTGTGTTAAAACAAAAAGAGGAGTCTTCCTTGTACATATTCCATGATTTTGTTACACAACCAAGAGGAAACCCAAAACATAGAACTAGACAGCCAAGATGCAAAATTAGTAAACAAAAATCCAACCCACAATACCTGAACAACCTGGCCTGGAATCAAAATATTAATATGCTTCATGCTCAATCACGGAAACAGGGAAAAATAGAAAGGCTTCTACAAAAATTGTAGATGCCATATTTAACATTTTTGTTAACACAAGCAAAAGAGTACCCAAAATATGATAAACAAAATCAAGATGAAAAAAGATCATATTTTTCGAAAAAGAAAAGGTTCATAAAACAGATTGAAAAAAACATTGATTTTTTCACCTAAAGCAGCTGCAACAGGGGGGAAGAGGAAACGAGGGCAGCGGCGGCGGGGGGCGGGTAAGGTGGGAGACGAGATGGTGGTGAGAAGCGGCACGCGAAGAGTGGCCATCTCTCCGCACCTCCAAGCCGACGACCGGGAGGGCGGACGATGGCCGGCGATGGCGGCCGGAGATGCGGTTGCACGGCGGCGGGGATGGCCGGGGTAAGGGGGTTTAGGTTTCCGATCGGCTAAAACGTGTATGGTTTGGTTTGTTCGAGAGATGCTACCTCGTTTTTTCTATTTCATCTTTTTATCGTTTAAGTGTTTTTTTTTATTTAAAGTTTTACAAAATACTTAGACAAGAAAGTCCTGGATTTGGAAGTTGTAGATAAATTTTTAATATTGAATAATAATGAGATATGCCATAAAAATTTAATATCTAAAAAATAAACAAATTTTATTTTAAATATATATCATAATTAAATAAGAAGATAAAATTTTTTTATTTATATTTTAATTGACCAAATCTTTTACCGGCCAACTTTTAATTTATATATGTTTTATTAATCATAATTGATTTTTTTTTTATTTTAATCAGTCAATTTTCCTACTTTTTGTTAGTGATAAATTTTAGTTTATCTTCTAATATCTTCTTCTTTCTTGGGCTATTTTTTTAATGTTTTGATCAATTTTAATTGCAAAGCATTTATGTCATCATTTAAAATCAAACACCCCTTGGTTCATCCAAACCCTCCGATCAAAATTGTGGTTGAGCCCATGCTTTCCACAACCTAACCAATAGCAACATAGCTAGTCCTTAGCCAAGAAGTAGTCCGCAATAGTTCTAAAATTAAAGGAAGACGATAAGAGGATGGAAAGGATAAGAAGATGGAAATAGTCAAAGACACCTATAGAGGTTTTAGAGTTTTACAGGTTTAGCTAGATTCTACATAGGAATCTTATAGAGTTTGTCTTCCATAGTAACCCCTCTTACACAATTAAATTTGAAGGAGGAACAGTTCAAATGGACAAATAAATGTGAATAAAGTTTTTGGACGTTGAAGGAGAGGTTAACTTCGGCGTCTGTCCTCACATTATGAAAAAGACATGAAGATTTTGTGGTCTACACAGATGCCACAAGAGTTGTTCTAGGTTGTGTTTTGATACAGAAGGATAAGGTTAAGCCTATGCATTTCATCAGTTTAAGGTGCATGAGCGTAAGTATCCTACACACTACCTAGAGCTCACAGCAATCATATTCTCACTCAGAATATGGAGGCATTATTTGTATGAAACATCATTCAGACTCTTGACTAATCACCATAGTCTTAAATACATCATCATGCAAAAGGATTTGAACAGCAGACAAAAAACCATGGTTAGAGTTGTTATCAAACTATGAGATCGGTATAGCGTACCACGAGGGCAAAGCAAAATGTGGTAGCAGATTTTCTTAGCAAGAAGCCAGTTCAAGGCTCAGCATGATTGGTAGTAGTAGTGTCAGTGACTCAACATGCTATAGGCAAGAGACAATTGGTCGGAATGATGGCATGACTAACCACTTAGCAAGTGTGCTTGAATAGATCATGGTTGCATAGGAGGTAGATAAACAATTGAGTTTGTGGCTAGAACAAGGAACACACTAGGAATTGGCTAGTGATGTAGATGAGTTAGTTAGACTGAGAGGTCGATTATTTGTGCCTTATGTTCCTAGGTATCTTGTACTTCGCATTATGATTCTTCACAAAGCTCACACGTCGAGATACTTAGTACATCCAGGTGGAGTGACAATGTACCATAATATCTGATGAACTTATTGTTGGCTAGGAATAAAGAGAGAGGTGTACGATATAGTCGCCAGATGTTTGGTGTCCCAGTAAGTGAAAGCACAACACATATGTCCAGGTGGAACACTATAACCATTGGAAATCTCAGAGTGGAAGTGGGAAAGCATATCATACGATTTTGTAGTCAGTTTGCCTAGGACCAGCCAACATAAGGATGCTATATGGGTCATTGTAGATTGACTCACAAAGAGTGTAAACTTCATACCAATTTGGATGGATTACTCACTGATCACTTTGCCCAAGCTATACAGATATCAAATAGTCAGACTACATGGAAAGACACGAGTGATCATATTAGATGGGGATCCGATGTTCACATCCTGATTTTGGAAGGCTTTCTAGATAGCTATGGGCTTTGAGTTGAGATTTAGTATAGCATTTCAAACTTAGACGAATGGGAACCATACAAATACTAGAGGATTTACTCTAAGCATGCATTCTAGATTTTCGAGAAATTGGGAAGAGCATCTACCCCTAGTAGAGTTCTCATACAACAATAGTTATCAGGCCACAATTGGAATGACACCATTTGAAACACTATATGGCAGACCATGTGGATCCCTAGTATGCTGGGTGCATGGTAGGGAACCAATGGTAGTTGGGCAAGAAAAGATCCACTAGACACAAGAGGTAGTGATGCAGATTAGGAAGAAAATGAAGTCAACTCAGGATAGATAGAAAAGTTATGCCGATCAGTGCAAACATGAGGTTCATTTTGCGTTAGGAGATCATGATTTCTTGAAGGTCTCTTCGACTAAGGAAAACACGACATTTGGGATGCATGGGAAACTCAGTCCGCGATATATCAGACCATTTGATGTGATTGAGCCCATTGGACAAGTGGCTTATAGACTAGCATTGTTGCCTCATCTATTGGTTGTACACGATGTCTTCAGTGTGTCATTACTGAAAGCATACTATCCGAACAACTCTCATGTGGTCAATTACATAGAGATAGAGTTAAAACAAGACTTAACATATCCAGAAAATGCAGTTAGGATCGTCTACCACGAGTGAAAGTTCTTAGCAGAAAAAGTTTCTCTAGTACGAGTGCAATGGACTCGATGAGGAGTTGAAGAATCCACATAAGAACATGAAGAAGAGATGAAGAATAAATACCCAGAGATGTTTGAGCAATCAGTTTCAAGACTAGGCACTCTAGTTGAGATTTAGTTTTTCAGGTTATTAATGAGTTTCAAACCTCCTTAAGTAAAATTTTGAGGATGAAATTTTTCATAGGGAAGGTTGTAAAACCCATGACTTGAGTCAGAATTTTACATTAGTGAACCAGTCAGTTCAGCCATCGGTTCGAGTCAAGTCAACTTAATGGCACGCGTGCTTAGTCGAGGCTGACCGTGTGTTATGAGCGATGAGGGTCAAGTGTACTTGAGTATATGATGATGATGTCAAAAAAATGATAAGAAGTGAGTTATCAGAGTATATAATAATTAGAGTTACTAATTGAGCGAGCTAACTTGTGAGCATTTGGCGTTCAGCTCAACTCAACTTTACTTGAAACTCGACATTTAAATGCTCGAGCTTAGACTCAACTTGAATTTGAATCCTACGAGTTGAGCCTGAGCAATGTAGTGTTTAACTCGACCCAACTCAGTTATAACTTAAACTTGATTAGAAATCAACTCGTAGCTCGACTTGATTTTGACTCGATAATATAATATAATAATATATATAATATCACTTACCTACTCAAAACACATTTAAAATCATAGATAAATCTTATTATTGACTATTAATATGAATGCTAAAAAATAATTTTACTATAATAAATGAGAAAAAATCAATTTTAATTAACATGAGTTTGCTACCTTCAGAAAATCTCTGCCACAACAATGTAATTGTTTATCATGGCTTAATTAACAAAAATTGTAAGATTAACAAATTATGCATGCTATGGTTTATATAAGAGATGGACCACTAAAAACATGGATAAGATAGCCAAAAGATTTATAGTTCATTACCAAAATAAAAATACATATATAAAAATATTATACATATAATCAGGTTCATACATGATCCATCATCCATCAATAAGCCCATCTGTAAAACTTGTCATTCGAGTTAGAGTTTTATATTAGTGAACTAGTCAGTTCAACCATCGGTTTGAGTTGAGTCAGCTTCATTAACCGCGTGTTTAGTCAAGGCCAGCCGTGAGTAATGAGCAATAAGGGTCAAGTGTACTGTGAGTCAACATGTTAGGATTGATTATTTGACGCAATGAATGCCTGAGAGTGGATGAAGTGATATTTGTATGATTTGAGTTATGCTTAATGAATGTTAATTATCTAATTAAGTAAATTAAAACTGATTATGCTAGTTAACTACAACGTAATTTAGAAAAACATAATAAAATCGATGTGAATAAGACCAGCTAGGGACATTTTTAATGTGATGAGAACTGTTGAATGTTTGATGGGTGATAAGTGTATTGTAAGTATGATAGACTATTTTATTGATATACTATTTTGTTAATTTTTAATCTCTATAACAGTATGTTTTTCTCCAAAATAAGCTACTTTCGAGCTTATGAACAAGTGATTTCGATCTCATAAACGAGCTGGTTTCAAGCTCATAGACGAGCTAGTTTCCAATTCCAAAACAAACTCATTTTGAGCTACTGAAAATTTAACAGTTTAAGTGTATTCGAGCTCGAGTCGAACTCGAACAATATAAGAAATATTTGAGTTGATTTCGAGCAAAGATGCTCGAAACTCATTCGATCTCTAGTCAAGTTCAAACGAACTTCGAGCTATTCGAGTTAAGTCCGAGCGCAAGGTGAGCTCAACTCACTCACTTGTTTAGCAGCCCTAATGACAATATGCAATTTATTTTTTTTATGTATTTGATCATAGAAGCTAAATAATGCATTAGGACGCTTTAGATAGTAGTTTGGGAAGGTTATTACTTATAGAACAAGACATTTGATGTTATTAAGTGGATTATATTTTATGGTATTTTCCCCTTTTTTTGAACTTTTTTCAGAATTTATTGGGCGGGTTGGTTATTATTTTTTACTTGAGTCATAGTTAAGTCAACTTTTAATTACGAGATAGTCACCCAAAACCTTCATCCCGAAGTTTCCCCTCTCACTCCGATCACCACCATGACGTCGGCACCACCATTGGCGCCTCTGGCCATAGCGTTGCTGCCTATCAACGCCACCGACATCCACTGGAGCTTTGCCGAGCCATCTCCCACCTTCTCAGCCGTCTCTTGGCCTCCACAACACAAGGAAGCCATGCGCTCATGCCACACTCTCGATGCCGACCCTGTCGCCAGCTGCGCTGCTCCGTCTACGCCGCACTCTCGACCCAGACAACCTTCCCCCTCCTCGTGCACTACTTCCAAGACCAGCCCAAGGACAGATCGAGGAAGCCCAGGTGACCTCGACCAACCCGAGGCTGCCGCCAGTCACCATCACCCTCGTCCTCACCATGGCCACGTCAAGTTCATTGCACCTGTGGTCGTGTTGAGTTCCCTGAGCCAGTGTCGACCCCCTTGTGCTGACCACATAGCTAAAAAAGTGGCCGAAAAATTGGCAGAAAGTCATCAAAAAATTGGATTTGCTCGAATTCGCCAAAAATCTCAAGATTTTCATCGAATTTCGCCTGCCAAATTCGATTGAACTTCATGCACTTCTAGGTGGTGAATTCGATTCCCAAGGAGTGCTACCAAGCCCTAACCGTCGCTGATTGCCGATGACCCGAGGTATAATCACTTTTTACCTAATCATTTAAAATTGATAATTATTAACAAAGCATATTAAGATTTGACTGATTGGCATGATAAAATATTTTGATTGAAAATAAAATTAATGGGTATGATTTGAATGCTATTTAATGAATGCAATGGATCTAATTAGATAAATTAAGTATATGTTTCTAATTAACTGCAATATAATTTAGATAATCATGATGATAATTGATGTGAATAGGGCTAATGGTGTTTTATTTAGGATGTGTGCATGCATCATTCAGATAATGGACGTTAATGTTTAGTTTTGATGTGCTAGTACGGAGTAGGAGCTTGCCACCTAGGAGCATAGACACAATTGGAGTTTTTACGAGGTCCGTTAAGGACTCACTTCTGGTTTGATCTTCTCTTCTATCGTGATTATGTTTGATAGGTAAGCAGACATGTTAGTGGTGGATTTATCGTATCCCACTTCACACGGGACATTTAGTCGATTGTATTTCGGATTAATAACCCTGGAGGATGAGATCCCACAAGTTTGTTTTAAAAAACTCAGATCTAGATCATGAAGCCATCGGGCTACTATATTGTAATCCCTACCTAGACTTGATTACATCATTTTCTCGATTTTTCTAGTGAGATGTGAGACAAGAGGAAGTTGACTCGCAGGTACTACGAGTGGTATACGTGTCAGGATCCTGACAATTCTACATTGGTGAGTGGGTGATTCCATTCCCAAAGGATCCTGAAAATTCAACATTTTGAGTTCCTCAAACCCGGAGAAGTGTGGTGGATTGCTAGTGTTGCCATGCAGCACATGTCTAGACTTGTGGATTCAATGGATATTGAAGGCACCTACCTAAGAGTATTTGGCCTTTGTGCTCAGGTCCATGAGTTATACGGAGGATGTAGAGGGTTTTAGTTTAATAGATTTCCCGAGCATGGGATGGTATGAAAATGCTAAGGCATTTGACGAGTCAGAATGGGATGTTGTTCATGCCGAGACTTACAGCTCTAGATTAGTGCCTTCATAAGTGATTTTAATACAGAAGTATAAATGATTGATTTTATTTAACCTGAGAGTCATCTCTCATGTGCCAGTTTCATTATTTAGTTATTTCTGGACTAATAACACTCGTCATTGATTTTTTCATATTATATAT
Source organism: Piper betle (assembly GCA_033002965.1). NCBI lineage: Eukaryota > Viridiplantae > Streptophyta > Magnoliopsida > Piperales > Piperaceae > Piper > Piper betle. Next base: position 21,290 of record JAURVB010004689.1, read on the forward strand.
GTAGGTGAAAACTTGAATGACTAAGTGTTGTTAGAACCATGGAGGAGCGGGAATGCATCATGCAAATATGTACCTGTTGAGATGGAATGAAAAATGTGATGTGATAAACTGCATTGAATGGTTGCAGCTATATATTGGACTGTTTTATTGTAGGAATGTTGTGTGAAGATTGTGAAATGATCTGTGATTATTAATATGCATAGAATTGATGAACTAGTGGATTCAAGACCCAACTCGATAAAAATGAAATGATTATGATGTGAATGTTGTGTGAAAAATATAATGTTTTAACAATATTTATGTTTTTATCGTTATATATATATATATATATATATTATTTGTTATTGATAGGGTTGTCCTTATTGTACTTTTAGTGGAGATTGTCGATTTTGTTTTAATAATTATTTCTTTTCAAACTTTTAATGGGTTGCTTTATTTTGATTGTGGATTGCATACCATAGCATTCACTAGAACAACATTAGAGCCTAAATGTCTCATCCAAGCTTAAATGTTTTCATCACCATCTTGAGACATTGAGGGTAAATCTAGGTTGGCTTGACCGAATTAAGTAGATTAGAGAAACAGTTTGGTCGCTTTTAGCATTTCTGATCCAGTTCGTGGCAAGCCGAATTGAGATGTTAAATAAGATATAGGAAGCTTATGATATAAGTCCACCTAAAGCCTATTATATAAACAAGGTTGTACGGATTTTATGGACAAGAGAGTGAGTAGTACGAATTGTAAGAATTGCACTATTACTCCTTTACACCCTAAAGTAGTGAAATGTAAGAGGGTACAACGTAACACAAGGCATTTCTTGAATTTTTTCCATTTTGTTTTAAGCCATTGGAGTACTACAGTGAGCAATATATGGAGGATCTAAGGAAGTATGCTTGTTATGTGTTATTGTTGATTTGTCTGGAGTAAATTGTGAATATGATGTTTGGCCACATGAGCCCATGCTTATAGCTTTGTGTGGTATTCGGAAAGTTTCAACTTTTCTCTTGCATATTAAGACACTCATCTACCAGTAATGTTTATTAGTAGTTTGTATGATAAATTAAATAATAGCCAAGTATACATGGTCGAAACAAGTAATATAATGATGAATTTCGAGTATTGTCCCATACAGAGAAGAATTTACTTAAGTTAATTATAGAACATAGAACTAATAGCAAAACAAAAATAGAAAGAGATTTTTAGTCTAAAATAAAACCCATTCTACTCCCGAAAGCTAATTAAACCTCATGATCTAAGAAATAGATGACTAATCTACTCATAGAATTAGAACATGATAATTCAAACATTTTGATTGAATAAAAGAGTAAAAGTTCGAAATGAATTCAATTAAACTATGTTAAGTTCCATTTGCTCTATAATAAATAAGGATTACTCCATAATAAAATTAAAGAACATGATGGAAAAGAAATGTACTTTCATTATGAAAAGAACAAAAAATTACAACAACTAGAACTACTTGATTAACTAAACGCTTAAGCCAAGAGTTTATATCTCCTTTAAAACAAATGACCACTCATTTATATCGAAGATGTAATGTCCACGAGACACAACAATTTAAGGAGGGAGTTCACAACTTTTTGTAGTCTAATTAATTATAATGTCCAATCAAATTTGCAACTCTTTGACTTGCTCAACCAATCCTTAAGTATTAAGAGTGCACACAAAATCATCAAAACCCTTCCTTTGTGGCTTCGTGAACTTTTTGTGGTTACCATTGGGTGGGGCTGAGTGTCATGACCATCCATTCCTAGGCTTTTCTTTTTTTGTTTTCTTCATCTTTTTTTGCATTTAAACTACAAAATTAAGCATATTTCATAAAATATTAATTAATTGAAATATAGAGTGAAATATCACCTCATTTATAATATTTATACCCGAAATTTATAAAATTATATTAAAAACATGAACAAATATTATATACTTTAAACACTTATTACACTCACGAATTTGAACTTTTGCGCATCCCCGGCAAAATGTCTTGAACATGACTTAAAAATTTTACCACACAAAAATACTTAGTCCACATTATATTCTCATATGATTCTTAGTCAAACTATTGAGAGGCAATAATATGTCAATAAAATCAGAAATCCCCTTTTATCAATCATACCCAAAAGAAGGCTCCTAGTATGTGTATAAGGTAATCCTTTAGCTTATCCTTCTCATCTGGAATTAGAAAACATCACTCTAGCTTATGTTTAAAAATGTTTGCTTTTCATCCCTATCTTAACTAATGTAGTCATTTATTTTTGAAAAATTAATAGGTCTTTAATTTTTTTCAATTTGAGAGTAGCCATCTTTACTTTTTGACACGAACCCCCATAATTATTGAGTTACAAGGGTTTGGTTACTCTGCAAAGTAGTCATTGCTCTAATTCATTCACTTTTCTTTTCGCGTTGAAAGATGCTAGGGAAAATTCAAAAATGACATGAGCCGTCATGGAATCATTCAATCGAATTTTCCTATTGCGACACATTCATTGAAATCATTTAAAACAAAGAATTGTGAAAATTATAAGGTGGAGAACCAACTCTCAAATGTAATTATTTACTCAATTCATCCTTCATATCAATCAATCAAGTTTTCCCAAGAAAAGTAAGCTAATTCACATGTATCTATCATTGAACCAAGGGACTAATATACATATAATTCGCAACATGAATAAGTTATTGTAGTCTCATTTCTTCTAATTCAATAAGTTATTGTAGTCTCATTTCTCCACATGCTTCCAAGTCAAAGTTCAATTCCTTAATGGCCCAACAAACTTTATGTTATAATTCTAGTGGAAGAAGACAAGCCTTTCTAAACATTAATCGATAAGGGAACATACCGATTAGTGTCTTGAATGTTGTTCTATAAGCCCATAAAACATCATCTAACCTAAAGAACTAATTCTTTCTATTACCTTTCACTACCTTTTCAAGAATTTTATGAATCTCACAATTGGATACTTTAGCCTGGCCATTAGTGTATGGATGATATGTGGTGGCAACGTTATGTTTTACTCCATACTCTGCCAATAATACTTCAAACGGCCTATTGCAAAAGTAAGATCCTTCATCATTAATGATTGCTTAGGGTGTGTCAAATCTAGTAAAGATATTCTTTTTCAAAAACTTAACGTCCAGCTTTGCATTATTCGTAGGTAGAGTAACATAATCGACCTATTTGGAAACATAATCGGCAACCAAAAGAATATAAGTGTTAGAGTTTTATGGAGGAGAAGGACCTATACAATCTATACCCCACACATCAAATAATTCCACCTCAAGAATAGAGCTATGAGACATTTTATTCTTACTTGATAGATTTCTAGCCATCTGACGACGATCACATCTCTCAATAAAATGTCTTGCATCAGTAAATAGTGTAGGCCAAAAGAAATCTGATTAGAGAACTTTCATTACTATCCTAGTACTTTTAAAGTGCCCCCTATAATCTGTTCAGTGACAAAGATGAAGTTTGGACTCCATTTCATCTTTTGGTATACATCTTTTTATCATTCCATCAGCACATTGCTTGAAAAGAAGAGGATTATCTGAAAAATAGAACATAACCTCATGAAAAAATCAATTATTTTGTTCAAAGTTCATGCCTAATGGCATTTTCTCATTCACCAAGTAATTCGCTAAAGCTACAAACCATGGGACAACACAAAATGAAATGGCCAACATTTTTCAATCAGGGAAAACCTCATTTACTGTGATGGTCACGCATTTGACAAAGGTGGTCCACTATAAGATTCTTGCTTCCTTTCCTATCCTAAATCTCAACATCAAATTCTTGCAATAGATGAACCCATCGGATTAGCCTAGCTTTAGAATCCTTCTTAAACAAAAGTGTTGGGTTTATCCCACATTGGTCGTAGATGATGTTGGTGAGTTGTATAAAGGCTAATATGAAAGTCTTATTCCCTAAGCTAGCTTTTGGATTAAGAGAGGTTTGTGACACATATTCCAGGACTCTAGAGCTTATATACCTTGCAGACAATGGTTAGCCTTGCTCGAAAGTTTTATAACTGCACAGTAAAATCTACTAATATAAAGTTAAAACATGCTAGCACAACCATCATAGCATGCATATTAACCGTACAAGGTTCACATAGTTTGGGGCATATGCCCGTCATATATTCATACACAAAATACATGGTTTAAAGAAAACAACATAACACAGGGCCCCCGCCACCACCGTTACTGAGCCTTCTGATCCATGCACCTAAGCTGGCCAATGCCAGGGAACTTAACCTACATATAATAGAAAAACCATGTCAGTAATCAAATGAATTTGATTACGCTCTAAATAACTAGTGGTAAAATAGTAAGATGACAAATAAGTATTCCATTACCCACGAAAACTTAAGAATTGCCTCACACTGGGCAATAAGCAAACATATTTAAAATGAATTTGATTACGCTCTAAATAACTAGTGGTAAAATAGTAAGATGACAAATAAGTATTCCATTACCCACGAAAACTTAAGAATTGCCTCACACTGGGCAATAAGCAAACATATTTAAACAAGTGCCGGCTCGCATAATGGTTGATAATCATATTCATACATATGATGCTTACGCACTCACACTTTCCATATCACCCGCCAAGAAAACAACATAACACAGGGCCCCCGCCACCACCGTTACTGAGCCTTCTAAACCATGCACCTAAGCTGGCCAACGCCAGGGAACTTAACCTACTATAATAGAAAACCATGTCAGTAATCAAATGAATTTGATTACGTTCTGAATAACTAGTGGTAAAATAGTAAGTTGACAAATGAGTATTTCATTACCCACGAAAACTTAAGAATTTCCTCACACTGGGCAATAAGCAAACATACTTAAACAAGTGCCGGCTCGCATGATGGTTGATAATCATATTCATACATATGATGCTTACGCACTCACACTTTCCATATCACCCGCCATGATACTTGAGTGGCAAAAGGAATAGTTAAGTTAATGCCACAAATTCTAGAAATGTTTTGCATTACGCAATACCATAATACACCACACTACCTCAAGGTTTGAAGGAGTAGTAGTGTAATTCATATATATCTCCATACTTCTCACTCTCTTATTTGTAAAATCTGTAAAAATGTGCATACTTATATAATAGGCTTAGGAAAGAGGTTTGTATCATATATTTCTAGAGTTTTAGTTTGAAAACCAACAAGGGGTATCATCCTTGTCGTTTTATTAAACATATGTAGAAAACACGACTAAATGGCCTGACATCAGAGGGATGCAATAAAACGCCATTGATGCTGTCCTACATAAAAAACACGGTTAAATTCAACATGTAGGGAGTCAAGCAGAGATCAAGCAAAGGAGAATTCTATGGACATGGATGAGTAGAGCTCCGTATTATAGTCAGTGAGCTCACCCACAATACTTAGGCTCAACACTCAGCATCACTTAATTATCATAATTAGGTCCTAAGTGAAGTGTTAAACCTTGTTACGTAAATTAATTAAGGTTTTGGTTTCATGTTCAGTTAGTGGGCTTACCAGATAATTTTTTAAACAGGCCTAACAATGTTCAGAAGGGCTGAAATTTGGGTAGGTTGTCTCTTACACACTATGGTTTATAGGTAAATTCCACCATGGCTGGTCCATGGGCCAATCAATGGGAACAAAGCCCATTAAGCTTGGCCCAATGGTGCTGGAACATTATTACTGGGCTGCGCACTAATTTTGTAACTATTGGTTCGTGGGCTAGAGGACTCCAAATAAGCTTGGGTCAGTGGGCGTAGTTAGCTAACACATGGATCTTGAGCTCAATAAGCTTTAGGCTAAATTTACTTTGTAAATGGGCCTAAGTGGATTTTACAAGTTGGGTCCCTGGATTGGCTGTTTCTGGAGCTACCTAGACCCTAAGAAATTTGGAATTTATAATAAAATTGGGAACCTACTCAAGTAGTCTAAAAATTGGCCATGGTGATACTGAGACATAGGGTCAAGTGTGAACCAAACTTTACTAAAATCCATCACTTTTAACCTATTTTAAGGTAATTTACAACTGGTGTGGAAAACTAGGGTTTTCATCCAATATCTTTACACTGTCCGTGTAAACATCTCTAAATCATAAATAGATGATTTTTAACCATTTTAAAAATTTACATATTTTAATTAGACAATTAGTATAGTATTATATAATTTTACAAGATTTTAATAATATAAAATTTGTGGCTTAAAATATAAGACAATCACAAATCATTCTCATAGTCATAAACACATAGGAAATAGAAGGCATACTTATGGGTGATGTTCATGATTAGTTAGTGGTTATATTAGGGTTAAAATTTGACGAAAAAATCCTATAATTACTATGAAAAAGATGGCATGCTATGAATCAATGGATCCTACAAATACAGAGAGTAAAAATTGGAGAAAAGAGAGCTTATATCACTATAACGGTCCAAGCCACCACCTTTCCTCACTCTTTACCTTCTTACATGCAAATTATAGGGCGTCGCAGGTAAAACACCTAACATAAAAGTTATAGATCTACATGTTTTTAGTGCAACAAAATAAGAATAGTGTAAATGGAACATCAGAATGAAAAGATATGATTTTCATACTAAAATGGTGCATATTAGTGACCTACATGTATTATAAAAATTATATATATTTATTTACTTGGTTAAATACTATAAATGGGTAGTCAAAATTCTCCTATAATGTATATATACAAGGTAAAAATGCTCTAAAAATAAATTCATATATAAAATGTATACATACAAGCAATACACATCAAACAACGAGAAATAGTTGCAGCCCAAACCTGATGCTAATGAGTGAAGGCAAAGGGGAGGTCATTTGAGGTATCCAACCTCAAATCCTACGACCCAAGGATGTTAGGAACGTGGAGGGGGATACTTGAAGCTCCAAGGAGGAAGAAGAATGCCAAGGAGAGTAGAAGAAAGTGGTTGGAGGTGTGGAGGGAAGGAGAAATGATGAAATGTGAGGGAGTGGGCGGATTTTATAGAAGAAGGGTGGCCGGTTTAGCGATGTGATAGGGGGTTGGCTTCTTGAAGTCATAGAGGTATGGGTGCCATACCTGTAAAGGTATAGGTGTCATACCTATAGACGTATGAGTATCATACCTATAGGGGTATGGGTGTCATACTTAAATGTATGGATTGGGTTAGCTAAAAGAGGTATTGGTTGGGTTATTCCCAAACACAAAAACTTAGGTTTTACCCTAAAGCAATTGGGTCCACGTCGGGAACTATATTGCAGGTCCCAAAAGGGGTTAGGAATGTCCGAAAGGTTATCAAACACATGACAAGCATACAAAAGACATGCGATGGACATGGTCTTAACATTTAACTAGACACAATTAAATTGGACCAAAATTGAAAAGGCAGGCGTACCGCATCCAAACAGGTGTACCAAACGCTAAAGGAGGCTAAGGCTGGGCAACTTATAGCATATCATATACGAACCACGACAAGAAGTTCGGACCCTACTAACCTGATTCAGGTAACAACTGAGCCAACAGTAAAAACCCTTGGGTGGATAGCCCAGGTTTTACAACCTCCCGCATTTAGAAAAATTGCCCCAAAATTTCCTCAGGGGTTATAGGTGCATAAACACGCCACAACACACAACATAAAACATACAATAGCACTCAACCAAAACATAGAAGGGTGCTAATACTTCGAGTCGTCATCCTCCATAGGGACGACTCTAGGGAAAATGCTGCCGCATCTCATTCTCGCGCTCCCAAGTGGCCTCCTCAACACCTTGCCGCGACCAAAGTACCTTCACCCAAAGGCACTCATTGCTTATGGAGAGTCTTCACAGATGGGTCGAGAATCTGCGTAGCCTCCTCCTCATGGGGAAGGTCGGGTCGGACGTTGAGCTCCTCATGCTGAAATTGGTGTGATCCGTTGGGTACATACTTCTTTAGCATAGATACGTGGAACACTGGGTGCACTGCTGATAGAATGGGTGGGAGTGCAAGCTCATATGCAACCTCTCCAACATGTCTCAACATGTCTAACAGGCCAATATACCTTGGACTCAGCTTTGCCCTATCTCCCAAAATGGATGCCTCCTTTAGTCGGTGAGACTATTCAGGAAAATGCAATCCTCAGGGGTAAAACTGATGTCCCTACGCCTCTGATCTGCATAAGACTTCTGTCTATCTTGAGCTGCTAGAAGCCTTTGCCTGATCAACTCAATTGTCCTCTTGAGAGTCCTAAAGCAACTCTGGGCCTACTATCAACGGCTCACCGCCCTCTAGCCAACACGATGGTGATCTACATGGCCTACCATACAATGCCTTGAAGGGTGTCATCCCTATGCTGACCTGGTAGCTATTGTTATATGCAAACTCCACCAAGGGTAGATGCTCCTCCCATGGTCCACTGAAGTCCATCACACATGACTAGAGCAAGTCCTCCAGGATCTGAATCGTCCTCTCATACTAGCCGTTAGTATGTGGATGATAGGTTGTACTAAACTTGGTCTCCATCCCAAGTTCTCGACTGGAAAGATCTCAAAGAAGGAAGAGAGTGAATCTCGGGTCCCTATCTGATACAATCTCTCTAGGAACTCCATGGAGTCTGACAATTTGGTCCCGATATAATCTAGCCAACGTATACATGAGATAGGTCTTACAAATCAGTATAAAGTGGGCGGAATTTGTCAACCTATTGTTGACAACCCATACCACATCCATCTGTCAACTGGAAGGGGGTAGATGTTTGATAAAGTCGCATGTGATGCAATCCCACTTCCATTTTGGTTGTGGTAATGGCTGCAACAAATCACTTGGTTTATGATGCTCAATCTTGACCTATTGACAAACAAGACATTGTGACACTAGTGTCGAAGACATCCTTCTTGAGCCCTGACCACCAAGTAAGATCGGCACAAGTCGTGATACATCTTCACGGAGCTCGGGTGCACCGTGAACCTTGAGTGATGGGCCTTGTGAAGAATGTCCTTATGCAATCTGGGAAACTCTGCAACATCTGGCATATATAATTGTCCGCTCATCCAGTACAAATCGTCTGCCTCTCTAACCAACCCAGAATGAGTCCCTTGAAGGAAGCACTACTCTGGCAACTGATCAACTGCTTGTGCCTATCTGATATGGTTTGTCATAGTCGGACTAATCGTCAACCTTGCTAACTACTGCCACAAGGTGTCGGTCGGCTACATCCTCTCTCTGGTCCTCATATTGTATACCCATAGCCTGCCAATTTGGCTCCACATACTACTAGCCTCCTGCTCAGGGCATCTGCAACTATATTTGCTTACTTGGATGGTAGGCAATGTTAATGTCATAATTTTCCAAGTAACTCCAACCACCTGCGCTGTCTATTGTTTAGATCCTTCTGCCTGAAGATGTACTTCAAGCTCTTATGATTGGTAAAGAGCTCAGAAGGACACTCCATACAGATAGTGTCTCCATATGCGTAGTGCAAACCCGACTGCTGCCAGTTCTAAATCGTATGTGGGATAGTTTTGCTCGTGCACTTTCAACTGCCGGGAAGCATACGCTATCACTCTACCTTTCTGCATTAGCACACAACCCAGCCCTACACTGGAGGCATCACTGTATACCACAAAATCATCATGGCCGTCTGGTAAACTCGACACCGGTGCGGTAATGAGTTTCTTCAGAGTTTGGAAACTCCACTCACATGCGTCGGTCCACACAAAGCATTCCTCCTTCCTGGTTAGCAGTGTGAGAGGGGCTACCAGAGATGAAAAACCTTGTATGAACCTCCGATAATAACCGGCCAATCCTAGAAAGCTCCGTATCTTTGTGACAGTAGTAGGTCATTCCCATCTCAATACTACCTCGACCTTGGCTGGATCTACTGCAATTCTAGTTGCTGATACTACATGTCCTAAAAAGACAACCTCAAATAGCCAAATCTCACACTTGGAGAGCTTTGCATATAGGCAGTGCTCCCGTAGGGTCTGCAAAGCAATCCTCAAGTGTGTCGTGTGCTCCCTCTCTGGACCTCGAGTAAATCAAGATGTCATCTACAAATACAATCACAAAATGGTCTAAATATGGCTGGAACACCCAGTTCATGAGATTCATGAATGCTGTCGGTGCATTTGTCAGCCTGAAAGGTATGACTAAGAACTCGTAGTGCCCATACCAAGTCCTAAAGGATGTCTTCTATACATCCTCCTCTCGTATCCTCAACTAATGGTAGCCTGATTGAAGATCAATCTTTGAATATACAACAACTCCTCCAAGTTGATTAAAGAAGTCATCTATCTACAGGAGGGGATAATGGTTCTTCACCTTAACTTGGTTGAGCATTTTGTAGTCGATGCCCAACCTCATGTTGTCATCCTTCTTCTTGATGAAGAGGACCAGAGAGCCCCAAGGTGAGACACTCAGTCTGATGAAGACCTACTCCAATAGCTCCTGCAACTGAGTCTTGAGCTCCCTGAGCTCAAGCGGTGCCATTCATTACGGTGCCCTAGAGAGAGGCACAGTACCAGGGACCAGAATCAATAGCGAACTTCACCTCTCTAGTAGGTGGTAGTCTGTGCACCTCATTTGGGAAGAGATAAGCAAACTCACTAACTACTAGAATTCATGCCGACTTTGGTGCTATGTTATCTGGTGCAACTACCATGGTGGCAAGGAAGACTTCACACAACCCTTGTCTATCAATTTTTGAGACCGCTGAGAGGATAACAAACATCCCCTCTGTCTCTACCTTTGCCTTGGAATGTAATCCTCACCTTCCCCTTTAGTCTAAGTTGAACCTTCTTCTTCTGGCAGTCAATCAATGCCCAATGGCGGGTCATCCAATCCATGCCAAATATTGCGTCAAACTCCTGTACCGACAAAACTGTGAAATCAGTGAAAAGGATGCACTGCTGGATGACCACAATGACACCCTGCACACACTCACTGGTGGTGTGTATGTCTCCGACGGGAGTCGGCACAACCAAGTCATAGCCTAAGTCCTCTACAGACAAACTGATCATGTCGACATATGTCTCGGCTATGAACGTAAGCATACTACCGGAGTCAAATAACACAGTTGCAGGTGTAGAGTGGATAGGAAGAGTACCTATGATGATAGCTACATCCTGAATCACTCCTCTTCACCCTCAGCATACATCCTACCTTGCAGCTTCGGCCTGTCACCTTGTGTTTGTATCTCAGCTTGTGCCACATCCCATGTCGGTGCCTGGCCAATGTCCAAAGTAGCTAGGCTAGCCTGCCTTGGCTCACCCTGACCTCGACCCTTTTGGTCCTGTCGGTCTCTCTGGCCTTGGTGGTCCAGCATTCGCTGTTGCTAGTTGCATCTCCCACGCTGCCCTTGAGGGTGGGCCGGTGGTATGGTGAGAAGTGGCTGCTACGTGGTGCAGGCAGTCTTGGCTGCTGCTACTGCTGGGGCTAATACTACTGATGCGGCTGCCTCAGGCACTTAGCTACATGGTGCCCCATGTCTCTGCATGGAAAGCGTGCACCATGATTCTCCTGCAGGCTCCTTGATGGCGTCTTTGGCACTCAGGACAGACAGGGTACTCCTTCAAATCACCTCGCTGCCCTTAGAAGGTTTGCGTTTGTTGGGGGAACCTCTGCACAAACTACCCCTCTGCTGCATACACCATCACTCCACCACCTATCCTCTGTCTCTGATGTTGTGGGCCCCACTAATCTTTTGCCTTGTTCTTTTGCCACTTATTGCTAGACGGTGTGATGCCCTTGGCCTGATGGTGTGAGTCATAGGCACACTCGCACTGTAGTGCCTGTTGTAAAACTCAGGTTGTCCGCCCAAATTGTCGGTTCAGCTGTTACCTGAATCGGGTTAGTTGGGTCCAGCCCTTCTTACCATGGTTCGTATATGATATGCTATAAGTTGCCCGGCCTTGCCTTCTTCAGCGGTCAGTACACCTATTTAGATGCGGCACCCCCGACTTTTTAAGTTTGGTCCAATTTAATTATGTATAGTTAGATGTTAGGACTGTGTCCATCGTGTGCCCTTTATGTGATTGCCATGTGTTTGATAACCTTTCGGACCGTCCTAACTCCTTTAGGTACCTATGCTTTTAATTTCCTATGTATTTATGGCTATGCGCATGATCTTTGATTGTCTTATATTTTAAACCACAAAAATAAAATCTTGTAAAATTATATTATACTACACTAATTGTCTAATTGAAATATGCAAATTTTTGGAATGGGTAAAAATCATCTAGGTATGTTTTAGAGGTGTTTACACAGACAGTGTAAAGATGCTGGGTGAAAACCCTAGTTTTTCACTCTATTTTTAAATTACCTTAAAATAAGTTAACGGTGTTGGATTTCAGTAAAACTTGGTCGACACCTTACCCTATGTCTCAGTAGCACCAGGACTAATTTTGGGACTAGTTGAATAGGTTCCCATTTTTATTGCAATTTCAAATTTGCTAGGGTTCAGATAGCTCTAAAAACATCTAATCCAGCTACCCAACTCGTAAAATCCACTTAGGCCCATTTACAAAGTAAATTTGGCCTAGCGCTCACTGGGCTCAAGCTCCATGTGTTAGCTAACTACGTCCACTGACCCAATTTGGAGTCCTCTAGCCCACGAACCAATAGTTACAAAATTAAGTGATGTTCAGTGTTGAGCTTGTGTAGAGGTTTTGCCTTGTTTTGCATGGCGATGTGACCAAATTCTTATTATGTTCCATCTCCATGCTATGTATCACGGGTAAGCTCACCGAATAGAATACAGAGCTCTACTCGTCTAGGTTCGTAAGATTCTCCTTTGCTTGGTCTATGCTTGAGTTCCTGTGTGCCGAGTTTAACTATGTTTTAGATGTAGGACGGCATCGGCGGTGTTTTATCGCCTCCCTCTGATGTCTGGCTATTTAGTAGTGTTTTCTACGCATGTTTAATAAAACCTATTATATAAATACATGCATTTTAAAGGATTTCACGAATAATAGAGCGAGCAGTATAGAGATATATATGAATCGCATTAGTAATCCTTCAAACCCTTAGGTAGTGCGGTGGATGGAAGTTGTAAGGGCGTAGGCGTTGTATATATAAATATGATTATGAAAACGAGCATGTGAGCCAACTCTTGTTTAAGTATATTTGCTTACCGCCCAGTGTGTGGCAATTCTGAAGTTTCTTAAGTTTTCGTGGGTAATGGAATATCCATTTACCAGCTTGCTATTTTACCAGTAGTTATTCGGACTGGTAATCAAATTCATTTGATTATAAACATGGTTTTCTATTATATGTAGGTGAGGTTCCTTGGCATTGGCTGGCTTAGGTGTATGGCTCAAACGGCTAAGTGACGATGATGGTGGGGGCCCTGTGTTATGCTATTTGCTTTAAGCTATGTATTTTGTGTATGACTCTATGACGGGCATATGCCCCAAACTATGTGAACTTTGTACGATTAATATGTATGCTATGATGGTTGTGCTAGCATGTTTTAACTTTATATTATTTGATTTTACTATGGAGTTATAATACTTTGGGGCAAGGCTGACCATTGTCTGCAAGGTATATAAGCCCCAGAGTCCTGGAACATAATGAGAAGTTAAGTCAGGTACACAAAATATATTTGGCTGCAGCTGCTTTTGTGTTAGAGTAACATGGGTGGAGGAGCTTACGGTTGACACTACATGAAGATCCACATGAAGTTTGGGTATTAGGGTTTGATGCCTTGATAATCGATGATGCTGTGTAATTCTCTGATGCTTTAATTATTACTCGTGTAGGGTATATGGAACAGGTAATCATGCATCATCTTCATGTAACTAATAAGTGGCCTAAGCCAATCACTTGAACTAATTAGTAAGAATATATGATACACGCAATAACATTCAACCTCAAAACTGTAGCTGGGGTGTGCTTCTTCTATAGTTGGGAGTGATAATAACATTTTTAAAGTCACCACTCATAGTGGTCGGGATGATTCTACCTCTGTTACGACTAGGGTGTTTATATAGGAATCCTTTAAGTGTAAGATCTGCCTTTATAGAATGAACTCTACACGTATTATATGAAAACCAAACTTGGTGTCCACCTTAAGCCTCCACGGAGGGTTGAGATCCACTTCCGTAAAGTCTATACACGATAGCATAACAAGTAGCTTCCAAATTATAATATCACGAATCAGTCCGTCCTTTCGGGCCGAATTGGGGTGTTACAAGCATCCTCTAAAAATAAGAATACCTAATTTAAAGGTTAGAACTAAGTATAAGAACTGGATAAATGACTGTGCATTATGAAAAACTCAACCTCTTAGTTGCATGGGGGTGTTGCTTTTATGTAGCTCAGAGTGGTTATCTATATTTTATAAAGTCACCCTTTTACCTACCGGAGAGGTGGTGTGTCTCCCTTGACTCTTAGTTACATTGGGAGTGCTAGCTTCGTTTACTTGTATTTTGTAAAGTCACCCTTTTAGTTACCGGGGACGATTTCCTCTCCCGTGAGCTAGAGTGCTCATGTTAGGAGCATGTAGTGTAAGATCCTTCCCAAGTTAGTATGATCAGCAACATGGTATGTAAATCTTATAAGGTTAACGTGTTAAGTTTTCATGAGGGTTTATATTTACTTCTCCAATGTATGTCTAATAAGTAGTCCAATGAATAGCTTTCTGAATTATAATATCCTGGTTCGTTCTATGTTCGGGCCGAATTGAGGGTGCTACCCTTCTGATGCTTCTCTTCATGTCGTCGAGGTGATAACTCAAGATTCGACCATGTATTTTGATGGTTCTGCCCTTGGTCAATGAGGTGGAGCTGGAACCATGGCGGTGCTGGCATTGTATTTGTGGAATAGTCAGGAAAATTACATTTACATGCATATTAGCTTGTCTTTTGTATGTACTAATACTTCAACAGAATATGAGGCTTTGGTCCTTGGATTGCTCTTGGCTCGTGATCTCAAGGTTCGCTGGCTATTTGTTTGTTGGGACTTGCTACTTGTCATCCAACAAGTCAATGGAGAATTTGAAGTCAACGAAGCTCATCTTGTCGTATGCAAAGCAATAATATCTCAACTTGTCAAGGACTTTGACTACATCAAGGTCGAACATGTAGCACGTTCATCATATCACATGGCTGATGCACTGGCCGTCCTCCGTCCGAAATTCATCCAAGTTGGCAAAGAAGATCGTCCACACGTTTGGTTTTCAGGGCAAGATGGCCTAATGGATGCCGTCATTCCGACTTGTGAAACAGATAAAATATTTGTAATTGAAGATTATGCAGAATGATACAGTCCGATCATCACGTTCTTATCCCATGATCGTCTTCTTTCCAATCAGCAGAAAGCCCGTGAAGTACATCATGCTACAACACGACATGTTCTCGAAGATGGTGTTGTGCATCGTCGGGAGCTTGATGGCATTTTGCTTCCATGTCTCACCCGCGATGAATGTAAACAGGCAATGCAAGAAGCCCACCAAGGCTCATGTGGAAAGCACCAAAAGGGACATTGACTTCAATTATTTCTTAGGATCAGCCATTATTGGCCGACCATGTTCAATGATTGTGTTAATCATTCCCGGCCACACCCTTCTTGCCAATTGCATGCACCGTTCAAGCATCTTCCCCCTGAACAACTCCACCTTGTCGCTGTGCACTGGTCCTTCCAGATGAGGGGGCTAGATTTCATTAGCCCTATTCACCTTCTTTCTTCCAACAAGCATAAGTTGATTTTTACTGTTCTCGAGTATTTCCCCAAGTCGATGAAATGCTAAGTCTCGGCGTTGTGCATTTTGGATTCATGTATTGTGAAACTTTCGTGTATTACATGTGATGACCTGACTTTGGATTGTTACAATGCATATGTTTATTCTCATGATTGTTATCAGTATTATTATTATATTGTTGTGTCGGATGATAGCTTTGGGCAATATCTTACAATCTTTTGAAGAGTTGTGTGTAAGCCTCAAAGTTTTGGAACTGATAATTGAAGCATGTAGAGGTATGATAGACATATTTTGTTGTAGCTATTTGTTGTGTGTTGAAGTAAGACAGATTAGAGCAGCTTATGGTTCTCCGCTGAAAAGATCCATACAAAAACCAAGTGTTTGTGTATGAAGCCCTAACACTTGAAGAATTCCTATGAATGTAATTAAAAATGATTTGTGGGGTATGTAGAACAGATAATCACGACCACAATATTTCTTTAATAATAAGTTCCTCATTTTATAATAAGTTATCTAATTCAAAGATTGGACTATGTGTGGGAACTGGATTATGAATTAACATTCTTAAAAGTTTCAACCTCTTAGCTGTAGGGGAGTTGTGCCTCATCTTCGTGTGCTCATATTTATATGTAAATATTCATCCTCTTAACCGTAGGGAAAGTGTTCTCTTTATTGTAACTCAGAGTGCTCATACTAGGAGTGTTCGTGTTAAGATCTTGCTAATTGTGAATAATTTCAACATGCATTTAATAATAGTCCTTGTAAGGTTTCTCTCTTGAACCTCATTATAGGTTGAAATCCACTTTTATTATGTTAATCTAATCAGTACTTTAATGAATTGTTTTTCTGGTTATAACATCACAGTTCGATCCTTGTCTAGTCTGAATTGGGGCAGGGTGGATTGTACTGAGCCCCAATTTATTCCCACATCAAATACAACTTGGGGTAAAATGGAGTATATTGGTAGAGATGTGTCTATTGATTTTTAATTTGATTAACCAATTTTTAAAAGGAAGATTTAGGCCCATAATGTTACACTTGGGCTAGATTGTTATAAATGAGTTGTAATTGTCATATAGCTTTCATTTTGATTTGATATCCTTGTCTTTTGTGAAAACAATTCCACAATCCAATTTGTCTAACATATATCCCATATTTTCTATCAATGATCCATAAAATTTCAAAATGTCTTAGCGGGTTGCATTTCTTCCCATTGGCTTGTACATTAGACATGGAACACTAGTTACCTAAAACCTTCATGTTCAGCAATACTTATTATGTACCCATGCCTTACAATCATTAATGCAATTTTTTCTCTAATAGCTTCCTGACCAAAAGTATATTTTCTAACGATCACTTTCCCCTCATTGTTCTTTCATGTGACTCCCAAAAGAGACTAATGAATATCTGCGTTTTTTTGGGACATTATGCTAAATGACTGGAAAGGCTTGTTGTCCCATTTGCACTCTTTGCTACGAGTTCTGCCTTTCAATGATTGCACCTAGCATGTGTTACACCTTCCTTAAAGAATTTCATAAACTCTCTCCACACAGATGTTTCCTTCCTAATAGGTAAGTGAGGTGGTAGATTAGCGTTTGGAGCAGTATTTTCTATTGGAGTAGGATTAGGAATAGCACTATCTACATTGTTGAGAGGCAGTGGTTGACTCTCGATTGGATTAGTATCTTCCAAGCTATTAATCCTTCATTACAAACATAAAAGTAAATAATCCAAATCAATTCATTTCAACAATATAATTCACATCTTAAATTTAAATAAACAACTAATCATACTAAACAAGGAACTACAAGGTAAGTTACTTTATAGAAAGTAGACAGTTCTATTTGCTATGATTTTAAAAACATTGTTTGTAAATGATACACACATTTCTTCACTTATTAAAAAATATTAACCAGCAAAAAATTAGTAAAAAAAATGCAAAAGGTAGGATTAAAAAAATGAGAGAAATCAAACAAGATTAATCAAGAAAATAATTAATTACTAACTTCAAAATAAGATCAAACAAAGTGCATATGAATTTACAATAGTTAAATCCAAAGACGAGCACAATAGAAGTCAAAACAAAGTGAATTTTATAATGAGAGAAGAATGTGGCATGATATGCGAAATCTTCTGTAAAGCAAGTTGTATGTGATTAAGTACATATATTAAACAAGTGCACAATAAAAAATAACATAAAACAATGTCATAAAAAACTAAGTCCACAAACCGTTTTGTCTAACTAAACCATATAAAGAATAGTGGAAAGAAAGAGATAAGACATTCCAGGCTTCCACCCACATGCACTTCAATGATCCGAATCATCGGATTCACCACTGCCCTCCAAAGCCCGCCATCACACGCACCACATCAGCATGATACCATCGCCATAGCCAAACCCATTGCCGCCACCATCTAATCTTGAACAATGTTTAGGGATAGAAAATAGGATTATCAATTTTTAGATAATAACACAGAGTCCTCCCATACCATACCCCACCGCTTGTAAATGGATATATATTGGGGCTTCTCATACGTTATCTACTTATTTAATGCCCAAACCCTTACCAATTGGGTTTGGCAGGGTTAGTTTTCACGGGCACCTGACTCAATGGGTACCCTTATACATTATAATTATTAAATGAATAAACTTAGGGCATTTCACCACCTCGAGCGAGGTTATATATGCTCTAATTGTATTAATGACTATATAAATGTGCTTTATTACACAAAACCCTATGATATTTACACCGCTGAGGGTAGGGGAAGTACTCGGTGCATGTTAAATGAATATGTGCCACTCTCATACGTAAAAATCGAAACACTCGTGCATCGATATAAGGCCTTCTAGGGAATCATATACATATCGCAAAAGCCACTTGGACATGATTATATTCATTTTCAAAAACTAATTAAACGATTTCATCCTTGAAGAATTACTAAAGAGCACAAAAAATAGGATGAATGACATGAAATTAATGAGATCAAGTAAAACTCAACTAATTCCGTCATCGATCAGAAAATCGAAACAACAATAGAGCCAATCAATGATCAAGTAAAAGAAAGCACAACAGACCTGGTAAGATGAGCTCCTCAACCTAGTAGGACAGGCTCGCCTCTGAACAACCTAATACCATGGTTGCATGAATTGGAATCGGAATCGGAATCGGTTTTCCAGGGAGTCGGAATCGGAATCGGAATCGGTCTGAATCGGCCAAGAATCGGTTCAGTTGAATCGGTCCAAATTAATTTAATCGGTCATATATAATAATTTGACAATTTATAATATAAATATATTAAAATTGGGTATTGATGTTATTTTGATATTATTCTGTATATTATAGTTTCTGATATTTTTAAATATTTTTAAAGATTTTTTTAAATTATTTAGAATTAATTATTATTTTTGACTCGAGTTAGACTCGAGTCAACTTTTAATTACGAGAATGCCACTCTTTACCCCCGCCGCCGCCGCTGCCGCCGGCCCGGTCGGCGGCGAGTCTCGAGGCGGCGATGTCGGAGGATGTCGGCAGCCCGGTCGGACGAACAGTCAGCGGCCCGCAGCCGGCGGCGAGGCGGCCCGGAGCGGCGGCGAGTCGGCGGCGAGTCGCGGCGATTCGTGCGTCACAGCCCGATTCGGTCCGGCCACACTTCGGCGGCAACGTTGCGAGGTCGGCGGCGAGGTCGGTAGCCCGGTCGGCGGCGAGCCCGGAGTCGGGGAGCACGGCGGAGGGCGGAAACGGGGCGGCGGCGGGCGGACGAGCGGCGGCGGCGCGGGGGAGCGGGTTTGATTTTAGGTTTTTAAAATCCAAATTACCATTTTACCCATGCTTAAATAATTTAATAAAAATCATACCTAGGGTATTTTAGTAATTTCATTAAAAAACCGATTCCGATTTAAATCGGCCGATTCCGATTCCGAGTTAAATCGGTCGGAATCGGCCGAACTCGGCCGATTCCGAGGCCGATTCGGGGCCGACCGAGTCGGCCCCGAAATCGGATCGGCATCGCGCCGATCCGATTTAAATCGGCCGATTTCGCACGGAATCGGCCGATTCGTGCAACAGTGCCTAATACTCAATAACACTACTCAAAACCTATACATAATGGTATGCATGCTGCTACTTAAGACAACCACATACCCATGTCATGACACAATCTAATCACATATCACATCATATATCAGCTGCTCATAAGTGTAGACATGTCTAAAATTGATTAATATGAAATCAATCGTTGTAAGATAAACAACACATGAGTCATTTTATCAATGAAACAACATCCAAAAGTTTTATGATTTTAGTATATCATCATTAACATTTCTGTAAGCATGCAAGCCAAATTTTACATGAAAATATGGGTAAAATTGGTTACATACTCGGAAATTTTAGCAGTCTGCTCATATAACTTGTCAAAACGAATTTTATTACCTAACTAAATGAACTCCACCTGCCCAGAATTTTTAGAGTGTTTGAATCGTATTAGAAAGAACATCTTTGTAAATTTTCAGGTCAAAATTCCATCTTTTGCCTTATTAACTGAATTTTCTATTCTAGCCTTGAGATCTGGTAATCCCTACAACAGATTGTTGCACATAAGAAGTCCTCCTTAGAACGCTACCTAATCGCGTTTCATATTAGCTGAAATTTTATATACACTAACTTAGCATTAGGTTGATTCTGTTTGAAAATTTCCACCGAAAAATTCTTGCTCTATGGTTACCGAAACTTCTGATCTTGGAAAAAATCTAAGAAATATGTAAACTGAACTATTATGACCTACAAGTTAATTCTAGTTATTCCCCAAAACCAAGTTCAAAATTGCTGAAATTTTATGAGCTACATCATAACATTAAATCTAAGGTTTCTGAAAATTTTTAGCTTAAAACTCAAAGCCTCAAGTCACCAACTTGGGACATAATTTCATCAAACAATTACTGGACATGCCTGGACAGCTCCCTAGTTCACCTATTTCATGACTTCTCAAGCTAATCCCAGACTCTTCATGTCCAAAATGAAATTTTTACCTAATTCCCCTACAAATTTAGACTAAAACTAGTTAAAATTTTAAATCTTTTACGTACAAAATACCACCTTCACAGCTCCTTTTTCAAATTATCAAAACAGTGATAATTTCATAAATATCTCAACACGAAACGTTTAACTCATGCAATCCTGAACAAAACATCACATAATCAAGCACAAATGATTTTATACTAAAACTATTTACCATGGATAAACATGGATGCAACATGCATGATGAATTTTAGATGAGAAAAGGGGAAAAACATTGTGTACCTCTTGGATGATGAAATTAGAGAACACACTATAGATTCACCAATTGGAACTTGGATTTGTTGAAAATGTGCCGGATTTGAGGGATGAAGATGGAGTGGAAAGGTAGGAGATGGTGACTTGCTTTCGTGGACGTGAATAAGAATGAGAAATTGTAAAACCCATGACTCGAGTCAGAGTTTTATATTAGTGAACCGGCCAGTTCAACCGCTAATTTGATTCAAGTTAGTTTCAAAATATGTGTGCTAAGCCAAGGCCGACCATGTGTTATGAGCAGTGAAGGTCAAATACACCCGAGTATATGATGATAACATAGAAAAAATAATAAAAAATGAGTTATTAGAGAATATGACAATATACTAGTTATTTTTTTTACGTATTTGAGAGTAGAATTATTTTTAAGACAAATAACGCATTAAGACTCATCAGATATCAGTTTGGGGGGTGATTATTAGTTATAAAACATGTCATTTTGTTGTTATTGAGTGTATAATATTTTATAATATTTTATCATATTTTTTGGATTTGTTTTTATAATTTATTAGAAGTTAGTAATTATTTTTTACTCGAGTCAGAATCGAGTCAATTTTTATTTACGAAATTACCACCCAAAACCCCCTCCCAACATTTTGTCCTCTCACCCCGATCACCACCCCAATCACCATCGTTGACGTCATCTCTGGCCGCCGTGCCAAATCCGATTGACGTCACCAACCTCCGCTAACCATCACCGAGGCATCCCCCTCCTTCCCAACTGCCTATTAGCCTCCACAACACAAGGGAGCCACCATGTTTTTGATGCAGATTCTGCTGCCAGTCATGCAGCTTTGCCATCTCCGTTTGGCCATTACCGTCCCGTTGACCTAGGCTACTTTTCCCCCACCATGGACTGTTGCCGAGATAGGCAAAAGGTCGATGGGCATCCTTGACTGACACCCATGGCCATTGTTGGTGACCATCATTGTGGTCACCTCATGTAAAACGTGTGACTCGAGTTAAAGTTTTACATTAGAGAACCAATCAGTTCAACCGTAGGTTCTAGTCCAATCAATTTTATAATTGCGTGTTAAGTCAAGGCTAGCCATGAGTTATTAGCAATAAAGGTCAAGTATACCTATGTATATGATGATAATATCAGAAAGATGGTGAGAAATGAGGAATCAGAGTATATAAAAGTATGCAGTATATTTTTTTATGTATTTGGTCGTAAAATTATTTTTAGCCTGAATAACGCATTGGAACGTGTTATAGGACAGTTTGGGTGGGCTATTAGCTATAAAAAATGTCATTATGGTGTTATGGTATGTAATATATTTTATGGGATTTTCCCTTTTTTGGAATTTTTTTACGATTTATTACAAGTTCGTTATTATTCTTAACTTGAGTCAGAGTTGAGTCAACATTTATTTACGATATCACCACCAAACTATTTCTCCCCTCGACATATATTATCTCCCCCCAAACCCTCAACGCCACCCCCTATGCACGCCGCCAAAGCTGCCGTTGATGTAACCACATCACTGATCGACACCGCCTAGCCTAGATGTGTTGTTGCTATGTCGTCCCGAGCTCCCCTATCTATCGCCTGGCCTCCACTAAGCGAGGGAGCCGCGCCCTAGCACCACGCTCCCTTCGCTGATCACACTGCTGGCGACCATCACCTCTGGCATCTAGTCGCCACTTCGAAGTCGCCAACCCTCCCACGACCTTCCCCGACCAGAGCAAAACCTAGCGCTGCCCATCCCGGCCAGATCTAACCCCACCACCGACCGTCCCTCTTTTGCCCATTTCCGGTGAGCCACTGCCTCTGCCGACCTTGTCAACATCATAGACACGTTAGGCTCACCGAGTTGGTGCCAAACGTACCCCATATCACTGCCATCTCACCGGCAACAGGCATCGAAAAATTGCCAAAAAGTGCCAAAAAACCGCTAGAAAATTGGATTCGCTTGAATTCGTAGGATGTTCCATCGAACTCATCCAGCCAAACTGATTGAACTTCAGACACCACCAAGCACCGAATTCGAGCTCTAAGACGCACGACGAAACCCTGGCCGTCATTGATTGCCGACAATGTGAGGTATAATTGCCTTCAATTTAATTGTTTAAAATTGATTTTTGTTATCACAAAATGCTAGGATTGTGAATTGATGGACTGGATATTTTTATTGTAAATAAAAATAAAATATAAATTGCCTAATTGAAGTGTATTAAAATGAATGCTAAGCAACTAATTAAGTAAAGTAAGTAATTATTGTAATCTAATGCAACGTAACATTGGAAAACTTATGTGTGATTGATGTATGATGTGGTGTGTGTATGCTATAGGATGTTTAATGCTTCATTCAGTTAGCGGACATTAGCTTTTAGTTTGATGTGTAGGTACAGAGTAGGAGCTTGCCGCATAGGTGCGTGGATACGATTGGAACTTCTACCAGGTCCGTTTAGGAGTCGATCGTAATTTATTGTCGGATTCTATCGTGATTTGTTTTAACAGGTAAGTAGATGTGTCAAGTGGTGGATTTATTGTATCTCACTGGGCACGAGCCATTTAGCGTATCGTATTTCCGGATTAATAACCCTTGAGGATGAGATCCCTCAAGTTTGTTTTCGAAACTCAAATCCAGCTAGCAATGCCTTGAGGCCTATATATTGAATTCCCTACCTAATATATATATATATATATATATATATATATATATATAGCTTTCGTGCTTTTAGTGAGTTATGAGATGGGGAAACCAGTGGCCATGTCTTGAGATAGGGAATGCGTTTGTCAAGTTTTTAGTGAGATGTGAGATGGGGAAACCGGAATTGGTGAGTGTACATTCCATTCCCGAGGGATCCTAATAACTCCATCTTTGAGTTCCTCAAACCCAGAGAAGTGTGGAGGTTTACGGGTATTGTTATGCAGCACATGTATAGACTTGTGGCGTAAAAGGGTACCAGAGGTGCATGCCTGAGAGTACTAGCCTCTGTACTCAGGGCTAGGAGTAATACGGAGGATGTGGAGGGCTGAGAGGAATGAGAGTTATTTTGTCGTGCGAAGGGATCGTTTAAATTGGGAAGGAAAGAGAATGATATGGAAAGGGGATGCTACTGCCTGAGGTTGACGGCTCTCATTATTGCCCTTATGAGAGTTCTTGAGGAAGTGTATGAGGTTTTTACTCAACAAGAAGGTTGGCTCTCCTGTGTCAGTTTGTTATTAGTTATTTCTGGACCGGTAACGCTTGTTACTGATGTCTCTTTATTATATATGAAGGTGAGAATCTTGAGGAATGAAAGCTGTTGGGGCTACAGAGGAGCAACAATGAAATTGCACACACATGTGCCTTCTAATTGTAATTGGTGGTGTATTAAACTGTGTGGATAATGAATTTGAATGATATTTTCTATAAATTGGTAAAGATTTTTTGTATGTGAATGAAAATGGAAAGTGGAAAGTGAACAGGGTGAGCTACAGAGAGAGGATAACTAGAATGTGAAGAACATACTGAGTTTTGATTATGTTTATTATTATTATTATTATTATTATTATTATTATTATAAATACATACTAATTGTTGTGGACAGGGTGTCTCCTATTACACGTTTAGGGGAAACTCTATCAATTTTTTTTTAAAAATTAATTATTTTCTTTAAACTTTTCGTTTGCTTGGTTTGTTTGTGTACTTGTTTGCATATCATGATATGAAAGGTTGAACATATCAGTAGAATCTGGAGTTGTGGCAATATGAAAGGTTCATGAAGAATGGCTGACGACCATTCTTTGGGAAGTTGGATGTAGAAGAGGCATTCCTATGGATATCATCGGCCATAGGAGTGTTTGGTAGTATGGGATGCCCGATGGAGCACAAAGTACGCATCATTACAGGGACATTCCAAGATGAAGGAAGAGTATGGAGGAATTTAGAACAGAATTTGATGGAAAGTATTTTTTGCTAGATGTGAGGAAGAGGAAGGAGCGGGAATTCTAAACATTGAGGCAAGGACCCATGACAGTGCTGCAAAACGAGACCAGGTTTAGAGCTATGGAGAGATTCACACCTGATTTGGTTCGCACTAAAGGAAGAAGAATAGAGCATTTTTATGAAGGCCTCCATCATGAGAGTAGGATGGCCTATTTGGATAGGAAGTTTGCTACCTTCAGTGATGTTCTCAGAGTTGTAGGTGAGGTAGAGCGAGTTATAGCTGCTAGACCTCGCAGGGATCTTAACCAACCATAGCAACATCCAAGGTTGTATCAGCCAAAGTAGGGAGCACATCAGAGTTGTTGAACAAATGCAACAATTGCCATGAGGGCTATGGATGGCAAAGTTCAAGGCTACAGAGCACGTTCTGTCAAAATTGCCATTGTCACCATGGAGGTGAATGCAAAGTAGGCATGAATGTTTGTTAGAGTTGTGGTCAGCCAAGACATCAAGCTGTTGATTGCAGAAGTATGCATGAATGTTTTCTAGAGTTGTGGTCAGCCAGGATATTGAGCTGCAAATTGCAGAGCAGGCACTAGGGTATGTTATAGTTGTAGTCAACCAGGGCATAAAGCCGTATCTTGTCCAGCTAGCCAGACCCAAGAGTTGACACCTCTAGCACCTCAACAAAGACTTGCACTCCTATCTCTCCAACAGCAACCATAGCAGAGAGGCCAACGGGCCAAGGTCAAGGCAAGAGAGGCGGAGACCAACAACCACTGCGAGAACAACCAAGGTGACAAAATCAGAGAGGGTACATGGATGCAGAGCAAGCTAGACAGCAGAAGGGTAGACAACAGGCACTGCTAGCTCAGAATTAGGCTAAACCACCAGCAGCATCTCTTGCCCTAGCACAGCATCAGCCAGTGAGGATGTATGCAACCACTGTGGCAGAGGCACTCGAGGATATGATAATATTGACTGAAGGATTTAAGCACCAGATAGATAAGATGGGCGGTGATGTTATCTGATTATGAGATTGACATAGCATACAATGATGGGAAAGCGAATGTGGTAGCAGATGCATTGAGCATGAATCCAGAAGTCTCGTACTCTACAGGCTTGGCAGTAGTGTCAGTGACTGAGTATGCTATGGGCCAGACGCAGTTGGATGGAATGATGGCGCAACTAACCATTCACCTGAGTCTACTTGAGTAGATTAGGATTGCACAAGAGGTAGATCCATAGTTGAAGTATTGGTTGGAGCATAGAAGACTCCAAGAATTGGTCAGGGATGCAGATGGGTTAGCCAGACTGAAAGGCTGACTCTTTGTGCCAAATATTCCAGATTATCCAGACTTTGAAGTATGATTCTTCATGAAGCTCATATGTCAAGATGCCCAGTGCATCCAAGTGGAGTGAAGATGTTCCATGATGTCCGACGAGCATATTGGGGTCCATGAATGAAGAGAGAAGTATACGACTCAATTGCCAGATGTTTGGTGTGCCAGCAAGTGAAAGCCGAGCACGTACACCCAGGTGGAACACTATAGCCATTGGGAGCCCCAATATGGAAAAGGACTTTGTAGTCAGTCTGCATAGGACCCGCCTACAGAAGGATGCAATATGGGTCATAGTAGATCAACTCACAAAGAGCACACACTTCATACCATCAGGATGGATTACCCACTGATTCTTTTGGCCACACTGTACATAGACCAAATAGTCAGCCTAGATGGAGTGCCACAGGAGATCATATCAAACAGGGATCCAAGGTTCACATCTCGATTTTGGAAGGTTTTTTAGGCAGCCATCTACACTTAATCGAGATGTAACACAATCTTTCACTCTTAGATAGATTGGCAGACTGAGAGAACTATATAGATCCTAGAGGATTTGCTCCGAGCATGTATTTTTTATTTCGGAGGAAGTTAGGAAGAGAGAGAGTTCTCCTACAACAACAGCTATGAGGCCATGATAGGAATGTCACCATTTGAGGCACTATATGGCAAACCATGTTGATCCCCAGTGTGTTGGGTTGTTAAGTGTTTAAAGCATACAATATTTACCCATGTTTCTAATGTGTTTTTGTTCTTCCCAGGTATAAACATTATTAATTAGGTGATATATCTCGTCATATTCTAGTTAATTAATATTTTATGAGATATTCTTAATTTTGGAGTTTTGATGCAAAAAAAGATAATACAAATTAAGCTTAGGATTTGTTGGTTAGAGCATTAGACCAGATTTGTTGGTTAGAGCATTAGACCCCACCCATTAATGGCTACAATTTTTGGTGTTGGCAAAGCTCGATTAGTATGGCTATAAATAGCTTTGGTGCCATTATCGGGGAGTTAGAAACTTCATTGGACATCATAATCAATTAGTCCACATCGAGTTGTGGAATTCTTCCTCAAATTCTTGTATTTCCTTGGTATCCCATCTTCTATATAAAGGAGTGGTCATTTGTTATTTGATATATCTCAACTCTTGGCTTAGGAGTTTAGTAAAATAAATAGTTCTAGGTTTTGTAATTATTTTCCTTTTATAATGAAACTAGTTTCTTCTTTATATTGTTTTCTATTTTTATTATGGAGTAATTTTTTATTTAGTTCTAGAGAAGAATGGAACTTAACATGGTTTAATTGAATTCATTTCAACCTCTTACTCTTTTATTCAATCAGATTGTTTGAATTATCATGTTCTTAATGCTAAGAATAGATTGATTGCTCATTTCTTAAATCACGATGTTTAATTAGATGTCTGGAGAAATTAATTAGATTAGTCATTAATTATTCATTATACGACGAGTCTTTTAACTTGTTTGTCGTTTTGGTTGGGATATACTCAACACCGTATGTGATTGTAAGGCAAATTTTAATGCGTTATTTTGTTGATTAATCAATTATCACCGGAAGGAAGAAATTGAGGAAAAATAATAGAAGCATGAAGGAGTGGGATCCACCATGTCATATAATTATCCTAGATCGACAATCTGAGGGAATAAAATATAAGAGTAAGATGTGATGAAGATTAAATTCATGTTAATGGAAATTTAACTCTAGAACGAGTTTTATCATTTAACTTCTCCTTTAATTAAAAGTTATTATTTAGATTTAGTTAAATTGATTATTTTTGTTTTGCTCTCAATTTTATTTTCTTTAATTAATTTAAGTAAATTCATCTCTATGTGTGAACGATACTCGAATTCATCATTATATTACTTGTTTCGATCGTGTATACTTCCATGTTATTGAAATTATTCGAATGTTGGCAAGAGTATCTACCTCTCGTAGAGTTCACATACAACAACCGTTATTAGGCCTCAATTGGAATGATATCATTCGAAGCATTTTACGACAGACCATGTCTATCCCCAATATCTTGGGTACAGGGTAGCAACCAAATGATGTAGTGAAACAAGAGGAAGTGATGCAGATCAGGAAGAGAATGAAGTCATCTCAGGAAAATTATGTCAATAAGCATAGATGTGAGGTTCATTTCGTAGTAGATCACATTTTTTGAAGGTCTCTTCGACTACGGGAAACATGAGATTCGGGATGCATGGCAAACTCAGTATGCAATATATCAGACCATTTGACTTGATTGAGTGGAATAGATAAGTGGCTTATAGACTAGCATTGCTGCCATATCTATCAATTGTTCACGATGTCTTCCATGTGTCATTACTAAAAACATACCATCTAGACAACTCTCACGTTGTCAATTTCACTGAGATAGAGCTGCACTCAGACTAGACATATCCAAAAGATGCAGCAAAGATCATGGACCACGAAATGAAAGTTCTTCGAAGAAAAGAAGTTCCCCTAGTATGACTGCAATAGACTCGACGAGAAGTTAATGAATCTACATGGGAACGCGAGGATGTGATGAAGAAGAGATGCCCAGAGATATTCAAGCAACTAGCTTCATGACTACACACTCTAGTTGAGATTTAGTTTTTCAAATTATTAATGAGGGAAGGGTGTAAAACTCCTTGGGTAAAATTTCGAGGACGAAATTTTTCTTAAAACTTGTGACTTGAGTCATTAGTGAACTATTCTGTTCAAGCATCTATTCAAGTCGAGTTAGTTTTAGAGTACGTGTGCTAAGTTGGGGCTGGCCTTGTGTTATGAGCAATGAAGGTCAATTGTGCCTAAGTATATGATGATAACATCAGAAAAACAATACGAAATAAGTTATCACTGTATATGACCTTATTTATTTGATAGTAAAATGATTTTTTGGCCGAATAACACATTAGGATGTGTTAGATAGCCTTTTGGGTTGGTTATTAATTATTAAACATGTCATTTTCATGTTATTGGTTGTATTATATTTTATAGTATTTTTTAATATTTTTTGGATTTTTTAGAATTTATTAGGAGTTGATTATTATTTTTAACACAAGTTTGAGTCAACTTTTATTTACAAAATTATCACCCAAAACCCCTTCCCGATGTTTCCTCCTCTCACCCCAATCACCGTTGCCAACGCACGGCTGACCTTTACCTGACCATTGTTGAGCCGTCACTTGCCTTCCCAGCCGTCTCCCAGCCTCCACGGCGCAAGGGAGCTGCACACTCGTGCCGCATTCCTGACGCCAATTCCGCTGCCTGCTGCACCTCTCCATTGTTGCTGTCCAACCAACCTAGGCAACTTTTTATCCAACCATGCACCATCAGGCCCAAGGTCAATTGGGCATCCATGACCGACATCCATGTCCATTGCTGGCAACCATCACGGCCAATATCGCCCCTGTCCTCACTATGGTCGTGTTGAGCTCACCAAGCATGGGCGGACCTACAGCTCAGACCACGCCACCTCGCCAACTGTGGCCAAAAACCACCAAATTTTTGCCGAATTACTCCCGCTGAACCCAATCAAACTTCAAAAGCTACTGGGTGTAGAATTCGATTCCCGAGATGCCCGACCAAACACTTGTCAGCATCAATTGCAGTCATCATTGTCCCCACTGTCGACGACACAAGGTATAATTACCTTCGACCTAATTATTTAAAATTGATAATTTATAGCATGACTTGATTGATTGACATGATTAAATACCTAGTTGTGAATAAAATGAAATCTTGCATGATTTGAATTTTATTCAATGAATGCTAATGACCAAATTACGTAAACTAAGTATGAGTTGATAATTAACTATAATATAATTTAGAAAATCATGATGTGGATTGATGTGAATGCTTTGATACGAGTGTATTATTTAGGATGTGTGAATGCATCATTCAGATAGTGGGCATTTGCTTTTAAATTTGATGTATAGATACGAAGTATGAGCTAGCCGTGTAGGCATGTGGCTACGATTGGAGCTTCTACTAGGTCCGTTTAGCACTTAGGTTCTAGTTTAATCATCTTTTCTATTGTGATTTGGTTTGACAGGTAAGCAGATGAGTCGAGTGGTGGTTTTATTGCATCCCATTCCACAACAGCCATTTAGTTGATCGTATTTTCAGATTATTAAGCATTGAGGATGAAATCACTTGAGTTTGTTTTAAAAACTCAAAACCAAATCATGATGCCTTCAGGTGTGCTATCTCATAATCCCTACCTAGACCTATATATATATATATATATATATATATATATATATATTTGATTTTTCAGTAAGATGTTAGACAAGGGGAAAGCTGACTCGCATGTACCGTGAGTAGATGCACTTTCTATTCAAAGTGGGCTCTTGATTGGTGGGCGGGCCGTTCCATTCCCAAGGTATCGTAGCAACTCCATATTTTGGGTTCCTCAAACTTTGCATGTCTAGATGTGTGGATTGAAAGGGTGCTGAAGGCACTTGCCTAAGAGTGCTCAGCCTCAGTGCTCAGGGTTGGGAGTTATACGAAGGATGTAAAAGGGCTTTAGTATAATAGATGTCCCAATCATGCAATTGTATGAAAATGTTGAGGCATAAGACAAGTCAGAATGGGATGCTGTTCAAGCCATGGCTTACTACTCTTGATTAGTTCCCTTATGAATGAGTCTATTGTAGAAGTATACATGATTGAATTTATTTAACAGGAGAGTCATCTCTCCTGTGCAAGTTTAATTACTTAGTTTTTTCTAGACCGGTAATACTTATTACTTACTTTTCCATATTATATATGTAGGTGAGGACTTGAATGACTGAGCACTCTCAAGACAACGAAAGAGCAACAATGCAACCTACACACATGCACTTGTCGAGATGGAGTGAAAATGAAATGTGATGAACTGCTTTGAATTGTTGTGATTAAATGATAGAATGTCTTATTATAGAAAACATTGTGCAAAATCGTGAAAAGAATTGTGTATAGTAATCATGAATAGAATTGAAAAGCCTAAGCAAATGGGGTCAAGGTCTAACTCAGAAAGATAAAAATGATTATGATGCGAATGTTGTGCGGAAAATACCATGTGTTGGCTATGTTTTGATGTATTATCGTTCCGTATATATACTATTTGTTGACATGGTGGTCCCTATTACACTTTTTGCTAAAACTCTATTTATTTAGTTTTAGAAATCATTGCTTTTCAAACTTTTAATGGCCTTGTTTTGCTTTGAATATGGATTGCACATCATAGCATTCATCTAGAACAACGTTAGAGCTTAAACATCTCATCCGTGCATTTAATGTTTGCATCACCATTTTGAGACACCGAGGGTAGATCTCGGTTGGATTGAACGAATTAAGTGGATTAGCAAATGGTTCGGTTATCTGAAGCATTTTTGGTATGGTTCTCGGGTGAGCCAGATTGAGGTGTTACAGAAATTGTCGAGCTGGATTTTTAAAAAGAACAAATCTGCCAACAAGCAGCGTTGCCGTGGTAAGTAACTGCAACGACATTTCTTAGTGTAGGAACGAGTGGTCTACTGGCACATTGTGGCACACAGGGCCAACACCACATACTAGGTAACTAAACATGGCTTCTAAAGGGGGTTTTCAAAAATTAGATCTGGTGGTCAAGCCTGGCTAACCTGGTCTGACTTGGGGTTGACCACAAGTCTATTCTAGGGCTATGGAGGCACCACACTATTCCATGAATCTAAATGCTAATCCACTAACTATCAACACAAGTGACAAAAATAAAATTACACTTGAAATGCCCCCACACTTGGTGCTCATCCTGTGGTAGCCCCCAACTTAATCCCACATCTAATATCTCTTAGGTTGAGATTCAGTATATTAATGTAGATGTGCCTATTGATATTTAATTTGGTTAACCAACTTTAAAAGGGATGACTTAGGCCATCATGTAGATGAGAGCCAACCCACGACTATTTTGCAAAGAGTGCTACACTAGGACATGGGCTAAGCCAATAGCATTGGGCCAAGTAGGACGCAGGCTAAGCCATTAGCCACGGGCCAACTTTAGCATTTTTGAGGAAAGAATTTCCTAAGGCGGATGGATTAAATTACATCTGATTAAGTCTCGCATCCAATCTCCCCTTGAGTAAGTTCTAACATATTAGTGTGATGTGTCCATTGATTTTTAACTTAGTTAACCACTGTTAAAGGGTTAACTTATATCTATCATGTTACACTTGGCCCTAGTCATTACAGTTGGTATGAAAGCTAACTCAGGACCATATTAGATGGCAGGCTAGACTTAGACATGGGCTAGGCTGCTATCCATAGGCCAAATATAGGAATTTTGAAAACAAAATTTTCTAAATTGGTGGATTGTAATAAACCCAAACTTAGTACCACATCGAATACCTCATATGGTAAGATATGATATATTAGTGGGGATGTATCTATTGATCTTCAACTTGACTAACCAACTTTTGAAGGTAGTCTCATCATGCTATTCTTTGGTAGGGTCATTAAAGTTAGTATCAAAGTTAATCTAAAACCATATTAGATGGTGGATTGAACTAGGGATGTGGCCAAAGTTGCTGGCTACAGGTTAAGTAGTTGTAAGATCTACCATTTAGTTAGTTATTCAAGTTACCCTCACATCCATTACCTATAAGAATAAGATCTCATATATTAATGTTGATGTGCTTATGATTTTCAACTTAGTTAACCAGTTTTGAATAAATGACTAGGCACATTCTTAACTGCTTAAAGTATACAATATTTACCCATGTTTTTACTATGATTTTGTAAATCCTAGGTATAAATATTATTAATTAGGTGATATTTTACTTTTTTTTTAGTTAATTAATATTTTATTAGATATGTTTAATTTTGGAGTTTAATGCAGAAAAAAGTGAAAACAAAGAAACTTAGGAATTGTTGGTCAGAGCATTCAACCCCACCCATTGATGGCTACAATTTATGGTATTGACAAAGATCGATGAGGATGGATATTCATAACTTTGGTTGCATTTAAGTAAGTCAGGGAGTTAGAAACTTCATTGGACATCATAATCAATTAAACTACATTGAGTTGTCGATTCCTTCCTTGAATTCTTGTATTTCCTGGGTATTTTATCTTCTATATAAAGGGGTGATCATTTATTGTTTAGGATATCTCAACTCTTGGCTTATGAGTTTAGTGAAAGAAGTAGTTCTAGTTTTTGTAATTCTTTCCCTTCATAATAAAAACTCATTTCTTCTTTATAATGTTTTCTATTTCTATTATGGAGTAATCCTTTATTTCGTTCTAGAGAAAATGGAACTTAACATGGTTTAATTAAATTCATTGCAACCTCTTACTATTTTATTCAATTAGATTGTTTGAATTATCATGTTCTTAATGCTAAGAGTAGATTGATTGCCTATTTCTTAGATCATGAGGTTTAATTAGATTTCGGGAAAAATTAATTAGATTAGGCATTGATAATTCATCACACGACAAGTCTTTTGACTTATTTATTGTTGTGGTTGGGAAATATACAACGCTATATGTGATTGTAAGGCAAATCTTAATGCGTTATTTTGTTGATTAATTAATTATCACCGAGTGATAGAAATTAAGGCAAAATAATTAAAGCATGAAGGAGTGGGAGCCACCATGTCATATAATTATCATAGATCGACAATTCGAAGGAATAGAAGATAAGAGTAAGTTGTGATGAAGAGTAATTTCATGTTAAGGTAAATTCGACTCTAGAACGAATTATATCTTAAACTAAAAATCTCTTTTTATTGTTGTTTTGCTCTTAGTTCTATTTGCTACTATTAACGTAAGTAAATTTATCTCTTTGTGGGACTATACTTGAAAATTTATTATTTGTTTCAACTGTGTATACTTGCATGTCATTAAAATTATTGAAACACACATCCATTTGTACTAATTAGGCTGGGCCATTACAAGTTTATCACAGCCAACTCAGGACCATCTTAGATGATGAGGGTTCATTTAGATAAAAAATAATAGGCTCATGAGTCCAAGAAAGGAATTTTGAGTACGAAATTTTCTTAAGGTGAATGGAATGTAAGATCCTCTAATTAGTTAGTTAGTCAAGTTAGTCTCACATCTAATACCTACCAGGATAAGATCAAACATATTAGTGGGATGAGCTTAACTTGGTTACTCACTTTTAAGAAAATGACTAGGCCTATTAGTTTGCACTAATTGGACCAAACAATTGCAAGTAGGATGTGGGCTAGGCTACTAGCAACGGTTCTAAAGATGAAACTTACTAAGGTAAATGGGTTAATACAGAATTTTAATAACCCATAACTTAGACCCATATTCAATACCTCTTGGGGTAAGACGAAACATATTAGTCGGGATGTGTCTTTTAATCTTTAACATGGTTAACCAACTTTAAAATGGATAACTTAGGTATATCAAGCTGCACTTAAGCTGGGTCTTTATAGCTAGTAATAGAGCCTACCGGAACTATACTTGATGGTCTGTTGGACAAGGACGTTAGCTAGGCTACTAGCCATGAGCCAACTATAGGGATTCCGGTGATTGAATTTTCTAAGGTGGGTGGATGGTAATAACCCCTAATTTAATCTCACATCAAACACATACTAGCGTAAATTTTAATATATTAATGGGAATGCGACCATTATTCTTTAATTTTGTTTGTAAACTTTTGAAGGAATGATTTAGACACATCATGATGCACTCAGGCTAGTTCGTTACACAACAAAATTTATCTAACAAGACAGTTGCAACCAATGCCCTATTTAACAACACATATCATGATCCTAATAACACATGGGCATTAAACTGAACTAACTAACATGTTACTCAGGTTAATTCACACTGAGAATCAGACTAAAAACTGGGCCAATGGCTCAGGTTTTACAATATGGGAATGCAAACATATTGCACAATTTGTCTTTTAACCTCAGGAGCAAAAAAGTAACCCAGATTTACATCAACTTTACAAAAATTTTTGACAAAGTCTGAAGATTATAATATAATAGTTTTGAAGTCACTAGTTAAGCTGAGCTCGTTCACCAAAATATTCACCAGCTTAGTTGAAAGGAAAATATTCGCCAACCTTGAATAGCAATCAACACTAATATTATACTTACAAAATGGAAGTTTTATTTTATTTATATAGCCTAAAAGTTATTGTGAATAATAAAACAAAGCCCATAATAAACCAAAATATTGTCTCAATAATATCTTGACCAGAATGAATAGTATTCTTTTGGTAGAAGGGATAAATAGAAATGTCGCCTCAAGTTTGACAATAAATAGGAATTTTGAAAGAAAAATTTTCTAAATTGGTGGTATGTAATAAACCCAAACTTAGTACCACATTGAATACCTCATATGGTAAGATCTGATATATTAGTCGGGATGTATCTATTGATCTTCAACTTGACTAAACAATTTTTGAAGGCGTCTCATCATGTTGTTTTTTGGCAGGGTCATTAAAGTTAGTATCAATGCTAATTTCAGACCGTGTTAGATGGTTGGCTGAACTAGGGATGTGGGGCAAGGTTGCTGGCTACGGGTTAAGTAGTTGTAAGATCTACCAATTAGTTAGTTATTCAAGTTACTCTCACATCCATTAGCTATAAGAATAAGATCTCATATATTAATGTAGATGTGCTTATGCTCTTCAACTTAGTTAACCAGTTTTTGATAAATGACTAGGCTCATCCATTTGTACTAATTAGACCGGGCCATTACAAGTAGTATCATAGCCAACTCGAGACTGTCTTAGATGATGAGGGTTCATTTAGAGAAAAAGTAGTAGGCTCATGAGTCAAAGAAAGGAATTTTAGGTATGAAATTTCCTTAAGGTGAATGGAAAATAAGATCCTCGAATTAGTTACTAAGTTAAGTTAGTCTCACATATTATACTAACCAAGATAAGATTAAATACATTAGTGGGATGAGCTTAACTTGGTTAATAATTTTTATTCCCTTTTATGAAAATGACTAGGCCTACTAATTTGCACTAATTGGACCAAGTAATTGCAAGTAGGATGTGGGCTAGGTTACTAGCAACGGTTCTTAGGATGTAACTTACTAAGGTAAATGGGTTATTATGGATTTTAATAACCCATAACTTAGACCCATATTCAATACCTTCTGGGATAAGTTAAAAAATAGTTGTGGGGATGTGTCATTTAATCTTTTACTTGGTTAACCAACTTTTAAAGGGATGACTTAGGCATATCATGTTGCACTTAAGCTGGGTCTTTCCAGTTAGTAATAGAGCATGGTCGGTTGGACTAGGACGTTGGCTAGGCTACTAACCATAAGCCAACTGTAGGAATTCTGGTGATTGAATTTCTAAGGTGGGTGGATGGTAATATTTAATCTCACATCAAACACATAGTAGGGTAAAATTCAGTATATTAACGGGAATGTGTGTGAGATCCCTCAACTTAGTCCCACATCTAATACCTATTCCTGTTTATAAGTGGGAATTGACTATAGATCTTTAACTTGGGTTAACCATTTTAAAGAAATGACTTAGGCCCATTACGTTGCACTTTGGGCCGGGTCGTTACAAATGGTATCAGAGCTGACCTGGTTCAGTGTTAGATGGTGGGCTGGATTAGGAACGTTGGCTAGGCTGCCGGTCACGGGCCAAAAAGGTCGTGAGCTGGGGCTAGCAACGGGCCAAGTATAGGCATTTCGGGGACGAAATTTCCTAAGGTGGGTGGATTGTGAGATCCCTCAACTTAGTCCCACATCTAATACCTACTGGGAGAAGATCTTGTTTATAAGTGGGAATGAACTATAGATCTTTAACTTTCAGGGTACCCATTTTAAAGAAATGACTTAGCCCATTACGTTGCACTTTGGGCTGGGTCGTTACAATGTGACCATTAATCTTTAATTTTGTTGGTTAACTTTTGAAGGAATGATTTAGACTCATCATGATGCACTCAGGCCAGGTTGTTACACAACAAAATTTATATGACAACATAGTTGCAACCAACACCCTATTTAACAACACATATCATGATCCTAATAACACATGGGCATTAAACTGAACTAACTAACATGTTACTCGGGTTAATTCATGCTGAGAATCATACTAAAGAACTGGGCCAATGGCTCAAGGTTTACAATATGGGAATGCAAACATTTTGTACAATGTCTTTTAACCTATAGGTGCAAAAAAGTAGCCTAGATTTACATTAACTTTACAAAAACTATTGACAAAGTCTAGTGATTATAATATAATAGTTTTGAATTCACTAGTCTAACTAGCTAGTTCGCCAAAATATTCACTAGCTTTGATGAAAAGAAAATATTCGCCAACCTTGAATAGCAATCAACACTAATATTATACTTACAAAATGGAAGTTTAATTTTATTTATATAGCCTGAAAGTTATTGTGAATTATAAAACAAAGCCCATAATCCAAAAAAATGTCTCCATAATATCATGACAAGAATGAATAGTATCCTTTTGGTAGAAGGGACAAATTGAAATGTTGGCTCAAGTTTGACAATAGATAGGAATTTCGAAAACAAAATTTTCTAAATTGGTGGATTGTAATAATCCCAAACTTCGTACCATATCCAGTACCTCGTATGGTAAGATCTGATATAATAGTAGGGATGTATCAATTGATCTTCAACTTGACTAACCAATTTTTAAATGTGGTCTCATCATGCTCTTCTTTGGCAGGGTCATTAAAGTTAGTATCAATGCTAATCTGAGACCGTATTAGATGGTAGGCTAAACTAGGGATGTGGGCAAGGTTGCTGGCAATAGGTTAAATAGTTGTAATATCTACCAATTAGTTAGTTATTCAAGTTACTCTCACATCCAATACCTAGAAGAATAAGATCTCATATATTAATGTGGATGTGCTTATGATCTTCAACTTAGTTAACTAGTTTTGAATAAATGACTAGGCTCATCTGTTTGTACTAATAAGGTCGGGCCATTACAAGTGGTATCACAGCCTACTTGGGACCGCCTTAGATGATGAGGTTTTGTTCAGATAAAAAATAGTAGGCTCATGTGTCAAAGAAAGGAATTTTAGGTCCAAAATTTTCTTAAGGTGAATGAAATATAAGGTCCTCTAATTAGTTAGTTAGTTAAGTTAGTCTTAAATCTAATACCTACTTAGATAAGATTAAATATATTAGTGGGAAGAGCTTAACTTGGTTACTCATCTTTATTTACTTTTCAGAATATGACTAGGCCTATTAGTTTGCACTAATTAGACCAAGCAATTACAAGTAGGATGTGGGTAGGCTACTAGCA
The DNA here is from genome assembly GCA_033002965.1 of Piper betle. Lineage (NCBI taxonomy): Eukaryota > Viridiplantae > Streptophyta > Magnoliopsida > Piperales > Piperaceae > Piper > Piper betle. The sequence goes on from JAURVB010004689.1 coordinate 59,768, forward strand.
ACGGTTCTAGGAACTAAATTTACTAAGGTAAATGCGTTATTACATATTTTAATGACCCATAAGTTAGACCAATATTCAATACCTCTTAGGGTAACATATTAGTGGGGATGTGTCTTTTAATCTTTAACTTGGTTAACCAACTTTTGATGGGATGACTTAGGCATATCATGTTACACTTAAGTTGGGTCTTTGCAGTTAGTAATAGAGTCAACTGGAATTGTACTTAATGGTCTGCTAGACTAGGACGTTGGCTAGGCTATTAACCATGAGCCAACTGTAGGAATTCCGGTGATTGAATTTTCTAAGGTGAGTGGATGGTAATAACATATAATTTAATCTCACATCTTACACATACTAGGGTAAAATTTAATATATTAACGGGAATGTGACCATTAATCTTTAATTTTGTTGGTTAATTTTTGAATGAATGATTTAGTCTCATCATGATGCACTCAAGCCAGGTCGTTACACAACAAAATTTATCTGACAATACAGTTGCATCGAACACCCTATTTAACAATACATATCATGATCCTAATAACACATGGGCATTAAACTGAACTAACTAACATGTTACTCGGGTTAATTCACACCAAGAATTAGACAAAAAACTGGGCCAATGGCTTAGGTTTTACAATATAGGAATGCAAATATTTTGTAGAATTTGTCTTTTAACCTACATGCGTAAATAAGTAACCCAGATTTACATTAACTTTACAAAAACTGTTGACAAAGTCTGAATTTTATAATATAATAGTTTTGAAGTCACTAGTCTAGCTAGTTTGTTCGCCAAAATATTCACCAGCTTAGTTGAAAAAAATATTTGCCAACCTTGAATGGCGATGAACACTAATAGTGCACTTACAAAATGGAAGTTTTAATTTATTTATATGGCCTGAAAGTTTTTGTGAATAATAAAACAAAGCCCTTAATAAACCATAAAAATTGTCTAAATAATATCTTGACCAGAATGATTAGTATCCTTTTGGTAGAAGATATAAATAGAAATGTCTTCTCAAGTTTGACAATAGAACTTGAGTTTAGTGGACTGTGCTTCCTGTACGCAGCAGTTGATGTGAAATTCGCCTCAAAGAGCTCCATCACCAATGGTTCATCTATACTCATCAGTCTATTTTACCTCGTTCTTATTGCAAAATAATAATATATTTTAATAAAAATCCTAATCCATAGACGCTACAATACTGAGAGAGAAGAGACAAAGTCATTAAGAGGTATCTTATATTAGGATATATATTCGTAGAGAATAGTTGAGAGTGGCCAGAGTAGGAAACCTACTTGCACAAGTAGTGTGAAAAACTATAAACATATCCCATAGTATCATTCATACAACAGGAAAGGAAGAAAAGTTTTTAAATTAGTATATTTGTGTGTGTTTGTGTGTGTGTGTGTTTTAAAGAAAATTTGTGTGTTAGAATAGCTGGAACACGAGGATGTTTTATGTTTTAAAAGCTATATATTTGAACCATTATCCGGGGATAGTTTACGCTGAAACCAGATCCCGTTTTCAAATTCAAAACCAGTGTTTTGCAAAGCTAAGAAAATTGCATTGTTTAGGATTTTTTTCCCGTTTTCTTTTCTCATAACTTAAATTAAAACACTTGTTGGCAGACCTGATCGCATTAGTGATAGAAACTGTATTTTTTTTGTCCGGCTAAATATTTCATATCCATTATTTTGAATTTTATATCACTTCCATTCTAATAAAAGATTATTGGGGAACAATCACACAGAAATTGTCCAAGGTGAAAATCACTTTTGTACTTATCTGTCCAATATTTATTATTTGTCTTATGACTTAAATTAAATTTTAGGCCTCCATCATTTTTTTTACAAAGTATCTGTCAAAATTTTAATTCAAAATTTATATTCACGAAAGTGAGAGACTAAATTATATAGCTAAAAATAAATGATGCAAATCTACAAGTATCATTAATTTCAAACTTTATTTTGTGATAAAAATCGAAATATAATTAATTGAAAATGGAACTTATAACAAGTTTCAAATAGCTTGTTATAAATGGCACTTACACTTAGTGGTATTTTGTATACCTAATTTTATATACTGTGTAAAACCCAAGTTTCAGCTTGAAGTTTTACCCAATTTTAGTATTGTTTATTTTGGGCAATCTCGAGTCGGCTTAAATAAGCTCGAGTTATACTAGTTTTCAGATTATGAGTATGGGCCCAGATGGCCGTATGAGCATGTTATAGTGGCTGACTATGCTCGACAAGCAGAAGATAAGATCACGAGTTATCAGTGTATACTGAGGTATACAGATTTATTTGTATATGTTAGCTAGGATTTTAGGCCTAGAGTTTCCACGATTTTGAAATTTTCCAATGTTACGCCACTGCCACTTCGCCGTGATCTCTGCCGCTGATGTAGCCGCACACGGCGGCAATGCTACCCCTTTCCGGTCAATTTCCAGCCAACTAGTGACCGGATTCCTCCAATCGCCACCACCATGACTTCCCCAGCTTCCTGTTAACCCAAACCGGGTTGGTTCATTACGATTCAATCTGGTTCAACTCAGTTTCTGCCTGTTTTCATCCGTTCTTGCACCGTTTTTTGTAATTCGAGAACTCTTACTTTATTTTAAATCCATATTCACGACATTTGGCATGATTGGATGTTATGATGATTTTTCTTTAACTATTATTTTATTAAATTTATTAATTAATTATTTATTCATTATTATTTATTTATTTATATTTATATGTTTGTCATATATGATGAATGTTTATATGATTATTTGTTATTATTAACATTATATTTATTTATGAATATTAGTCATATTATGTGAACTAAATTATGTGTGTGTGTGTGTGTATATATATATATTTGTTCGTTACGTGTATGCTATTATTTATTTATATTTCATTATGTATTCTTGTATTTTATGACTATGATATTATTAATATTCGTTATTAATGAGTATTAACTATTTGTTTATTTATTTATTTATTTATTATATACTTATTTCTTTATTTAGTTGTTTACTAATACGACCATATGTTGATATTTACTCGTGTTTACCCGTATATTTATATAATATAATTATATTATTATTTTATGATTAGAGTATTGTTTATGTTTATGAACTTATTGTTTATCTAAATATCTATGAATGCATTTCTTTGTTTAATTATTTATTTATTATTTATTGTTATTATATCTCGATTTGTGTGCCACATGTTTACTTATAGGTTTGTTAGTATTGTTTTCTTTGTTCTGATGTATTGATGATATAAGCACACACCATGAGCATGCGTTATATACAGTTGGTACTATTTTATTTAGTGGTGGGTTCTGATGTAGGTTTCGGAGTCTGAGCTCGCTATAAATGTGCATATATACTTGGAGCTTGGACCATAGGTCAATAGGACTCTCTTTCTCTGCTTGATTCCTTGCATGTAGAATTTGGTCGTGTTTTACACATACGACAGAATAGGTGGAGTTTTATCGGATCCCTCCGATGTTGGGCCATTTAGCTATATTTTCTACACATGTTTAATAAAACTATAAGGATGAGATCCCTTGTTGGTTTTTGAACATATGCTCCTGAAATTTATGATATAAGCTCTTTCCCAAGTCTATTATATAAGTACATTCATTTTTACGGATTTCATGAATAAGACAGTGAGTGGTATGGAAATATGTATGGAACGTACTAGTACTCCTTCAAACATGAGGTAGTGCGGTGTATGATGGTATTACATAGTGCAGCGCATTTCCGGAATATGTGGCACTAACTTAATTGTTCCTTTTGCCACTTGAGTTCCATGGCAGGTGATATAGAAGGCGTGAGGGCGTAAGCATTGTATGTATGAAGTATGTTTCTCTTGCACTTGAGTACCCGTGGCCGGTGCTTGCTTAAGCATGTTTGCTTACCGCCCAATGTGAGGCAATCTTGAAGTTTCATAAGTTTCCATGGGTAATGGAATACCCATTTACGAGTTTGTATTATTTATTTTTCGGACCAGTAATATTCATTATTGACGGTTTTCATACAATACATGTAGGTCTTGTAAATCCTGAGTCGACTTTGGTAGAAGGATAGATAAACGCTACACACACTTGTGCTCAACACATTTATTTACTTTCTTACTTTTATTTACATTTGATGTGTTTAGATGGGTATTTAATAATGTCTTCCATTCTCATGATACCAAACGGGTGTTTATGTTTCGATCTATTTTATCATTCGAGTTGTACCGACCGACAACTTTAAAGAAGACTCGACTCAATCGCAATATTTCTGATTCAGTTTTTAAGTGAATCAAAATCGGGGTGTTACAAATTTGTATCAGAGCCATGTCTTGGTCAATTGAGGTGGAAAAGTTTTGTTTTGAGCCAAGTGTGTGGAGTTGTCCTTAGCCAAGCTGACAGGTATTTCCTTTGTTATTTTCTTCTTTTTTTCAGATTTTTGCTTAGTCAAACCTGAGCAATGTATGTTTCGCTGTTAATTGAAATTATGAGATGGATATGAGATAATGATTTTAGTAGATGACAATATGGATCTCACAGGCATGTTATTATAAGCTTGGAGATACGTCTTCGCTTGTACTTTGCCAAAAATTTGGTCGAGTGATAGTGTCCTCATGTTAAGTTAATAGAGGTTGAGTTGGATGGTGACCGGGAGTACCTAGAATTTGGTGACCACATTGTAGCACTTGCCCGTCTTTCGCATGTCACAATATCAGTCCTTTGGACATGGTGTATATTGTGAGCTAGAGTTATAGGAGATAACACAAGTAGGGAGCTTGGAGTATGGAGATACTCACGTAGTTATGTGACACATGAGCAGAGACCTTGAGTGGCTTAAACAGATCCATTAGGTATAGTTTGAGGCCTACTTTGGAGAACTTGGACCTTCAGACAAATCCCTGTGGATGAAGGATGTGGCTATGATAGTGAAGCTACTGGACCTGGAGCCATTCTAGGAAATAACATTGGATAAGGATGAGTAATGTGGTGGATCTATAGTCTCATGAACACTTCACTGCCTCCCCTCTTCCACTAGTGTATGTCTGTCCCAACAGTGTTGTTGGTTACTCTTCTTCAGACAAAGGCATGAAGACATTGAGGATGAGCAAGATTACCTTTAACTGCAGATTTAGACGGTTGACCAGATATCACTTGATCTACCAGGGCTAGAGCAATGATGGCTGTTGAGAACCAGTCAGTGTTTGTATGAGCAGTCACTCTAGATTTCCTCTGATACGTGTGGGCTCAAAATTATATTTCCATCGTACATGTCACCCTTATGATCCAAACCCCTCCGGATCAGACACACATAGTTGGATAACTTGAGCCGAGCTGATAGCAGCTACCTCTGGGAAGATAGCCACATGGAGATAAACATGCCAGAGACAGTAATGAGTACACGACATACATGATGAGGATTAGGCTTTACAGCACTTGGATAGCACATCCGCCGTTCGAGTAGCACAACCACCGTCAGAGTTAGCACAACCACCGTCCGAGTAGCACAACTATTGTGTGTGATGCACAACCACTGTCCGAGTTGCACAACCACCGTCTGATTAGCACAACTGCAATCCGTGATTGCATAACCACCGTCCGAGTTACACCAACCACTGACCGTGATGCACTACCATCGACCGAATGCTCACTACTGCTGTCCGTGATGCACTACCATTGTCCGTATATTGTACTACAACCGATCGAGTGGAACAATTATTGTGGAAGTATCGGCCAAGTAGTTACCTCACCCTACAGGAGGACAACTACTTGAGGATGCTCTTAGCCTTGTACAGAGACCACATGTCAAAACATTGAGAGTAGAGTTGGGTTAGAGATTGAGGAAAAGATATAGCTATGGGAACATCATTCAGGCAGAGGAAAGTTAGGCGCAGTAGAATTATTTGGATGTGATGGTACATGATTGACTTCACTAGCTATCTTGCATACCATCTCCTTGACTTGACATTCTTGGGTCAGATGTATGTTGCAAGATAGTGTAAGTGACAGTCTTATAGGTATCATTAGACAGCGTTAATGACAGTCATCAAATGGATGTGTATGGACAGAGTTAGGGAATATGATAGTATGATATCCAAATGAGATAACTACGGTGGTCAGATTGTTCAGTCAGCGTAACAGCATACATGTTACCCACAACCAGGGTTCCATAGATCAAATGATTAGCAAATGATCAGATACGCGGTTTAACTCATTTAGAGTTTGGCCTAGCCAGAGAGACATATTCAACTCGTATTAGAATTTTGGCATAGATGATGGGTTTAGTGAGGGAGCGTCCATTAGGGAAACATTGTTTTCTTTGTGTTTCGCTAGCACGATTAGGTTCTTACCTTGAGCCATAAGATTTAGCCTTTGCCCCGAGTATAGGAGGTACCTTCGTGGTACTATTTAGGACTTACAGTGCAGGTAGCCGATAGTAGACTAGTCTGGAGGAGACATGTAACGACCCGCCCGAACCGGACCGGGTGCTACTTAAAAATATAATTGATGTAACGGTAATATTCCAGAACATGAACTAAAATACAGGAAATAAGTCTCGCAACATATAATATGAATCATAACAATAAATCATGTTCTCTAAAATTTAAAATAATCGTCCCACAGTCTCGGACCGTTTCCCATAGCCACATTTATAACACAAGAGAATAATAAGGAAGTCCAACTTTATTATCGATTCACCATACCTGGGTTGGTAAAAGAACCACCAACCACACTTCTATTCTTTAGTCCCAAAGCTGCTCACCTGCGGAGGCAATTCCGCGTTAGTGATAAAACCACTAAGCCGCATAATTAAATGAAACAAGTCAATAAAATCCCTATTATCATTTCACTCGATTATTATTATTATTATTACACAAGCAAAGAGTAATTATCCCTCAGGTCATTCTGAGATTAGTAATTTGTCTCTCAAGTCATTCTGAGATTAGTAAGAGTCGACTCCCAGCTCATTCTGAGATTAGAAAACGTCTCCCAGCTCATCCTGAGATTAGGTGGTCTCCCAATTCATCTTGAGATTAGTCATGGTCTCCCAGTTCATTCTGAGATTAAAAATCATCTCCTAGCTCACTCTGAGAATAAAAATTGACTCCCAGCTCATTCTGAGATTAGAAAACGTCTCCCAGCTCATTCTGAGATTAGGTGGTCTCCCAATTCATCTTGAGATTAGTCATGGTCTCCCAGTTCATTCTGAGATTTGAACATTGTCTCCCAGCTCATTCTGAGATTAGGTGGTCCCCCAATTCATTTTGAGGTTAGTCATGGTCTCCCAGTTCATTCTGAGATTAGAAATTGTCTCCCAGCTCATTCTGAGATTAAGAAACGCTCCCAGCTCGTTCTGAGATTATGTGGTCTCCCAATTCATTTTGAGATTAGTCATGGTCCCCCAATTCATCTTGAGGTTAAATCGTCTCCATCTCATTCTGAGATTAGACAATTGTCTCCCAGCTCATTCTGAGATCAGGAAACGGCTCCCAGCTCATTCGGAGATTAGGTGGTCTCCCAATTCATTTTGAGATTAGTCATGGTCCCCCAATTCATCTTGAGGTTAAAATCATCTCCCAGCTCATTCTGAGATTAGATAATTGTCTCCCAGCTCATTCTGAGATCAGGAAACGGCTCCCAGCTCATTCTGAGATTAGGTGGTCTCCCAATTCATTTTGAGATTAGTCATGGTCCCCCAATTCATCTTGAGGTTAAAATCGTCTCCCAGCTCATTATGAGATCAGTGCTGACAAGGGCTACTAATTTGGGAAAATACAACATTTCATATTGTTATACCAGTTTGGGAAAATATAACATTTAAAATAATTATACGGACAATACAACATTTCAATTAATTATAAGCACACACATAGTAACACACATAGTAATTTTAAAGGTGCGGCCCCGTGTCGGACTGAGTCAATTCCTTGACCCCGATTGCGTTACAGCGCATGGTGGTCGAATCTGGGCTCAGGCTGACCAGGGCTGCCAACAAGGGAAAGTACAACATTTCAAATGATTATACGGACCTGGGTATTTCGAACTCGCAGCTGCGACCAATGATCCTAATCTGAACGAGAATATAAAATTATACATAAGTATAATTTTATTCGAGTAGGAATGCATGCAACTAAATATCTAATATATATATCATTTCCAAAAATATTAAATATTAAATTATCAACAAATCTAATGAGATAATTAATTATTCCTGTGACATAATCATGTAAATCCTACTTCACATTTTAAATTAATTATCTAAATCATAATTAATACCTAACAATTTGATAAAATAATTATTACTAATAACAAGTATTTAATTTTCCTTTGCGGTGATAATTATTTAACCCCGATCTTGATGATTTAGTTGACGGTTATAATTTTTAATCGCTACTGTTATTTACAGCAATTTAATTAATTAAGTTGTTCAATTAAATTATTTAAAATAATTTGTATTATTCAAAAATATTATTAATACAATTATTTTAAATTATTTGACTCAATAAAGTTTAAAACTTTATTTATTTTCATTATGCTATTTAGGTTCGACGCGAGTGATTGCTACCCGACTGTAGTTTAATAACCCATTTTCTATATTACTGACTCGTTATTAAAATAATCACTTTATTTACCTAATATTAAATTTAATATGGTAAAGGTAAAATCTTTATTTTATTAATTACTTATAACCCTCCGATTTAATTTAATCGCTTGAATTACGCCGATTAATTATCGACTGTTTATCGTTACCGTATTTTTATTACTCGTGGCGATTTCATACAATAATTAGTTAGTTTAGTAACTTTACCCATAACCTATTAAAATAATTATTTTTAAAGATTTATTACGAGTTTGAATTATTTTTAACTCGAGTCGGTATCGAGTCAGGTGTTACTTAAGAGTTGGTATTATTATTTAACTCGAGCTATGTCGAGTGAAACATTATTTACAAGATTGCCACCCAAGGTAACTTTTTCCTTCTTCTTCTTCTCCGGCATGCTCTGTTCTCGACTCAAGGCACCCTCCAGCTGCCGCCACCACCAACCACCTCCGGCCGCCGTCAATCGTCGCCGACCATCCCTGCCAAGACGTTGTTGTGTCGCCCCGGCCAACTCCGGCCGTCGTCCAGCCACGGCGACGCTCGCATCGCCTGCCTAGCGGTGCTCTCACGTCGGTGATTCCACCGCCGGCAAGCGTCACCGCCTCAATTGGGTGGTCGCCTCGTCACCCTCGACCACCTATCTACCTTCCCCGGCCCTATTGGAACCCGTCACCACCCAGGACGGCTGGATTTCTTCCCCCACCGCTGTTGCCCCTGTTTTTGTCGCCGACTTCTGTTTTTGGCCATTTACCACCCCAGGCCGACATCCACATACGTGAGATCAACCCTACACTGATCGACGAAGAGAGTAGGATCATCTTCTGATGTCGGAACAACCCTTGCCACCGATTCCTGACGACCTTGCTTGTGCTTCCCCATCTCGCAAAAACAGGGGACTCGTCGGCCGAATTAAAGTTTAATTTTTTTATTTAGTTTCTTTCTTGTTGATTTTAAACTTTAATCCTCACGATTATAAAGCTTGTTATCAAATTAAAATATGCATGCAAGAAAATTAAGAAGAAGGAGATAGAAAGAATACCTAAGCAAGGAAGAATACATGCCGGCAATGAAGAGGAGAAGAGAATGCGAATGAAGGCTAGGGTGGAGGACGTCGTTTATAAAATGGAATGGCAGCTAGGGTTTGTGGAAACACCTCTACAGCCGTATTTTATTTAACCGGGTATAATAAAATGGGTAAATAATTAACCAGGTAAAAAATATAACACGTTCGGTCCTTCCCGAACCGCGTCCGTGTCCAATTTTTTTTTTGGGGTATAATAAAATGGGTAATATAATTAATCAGGTAAAATTATCCAGGTAAAAATATATATAACACGTTCGGTCCTTCACAAACAGCGTCCGCGTCCGCGTACAATTTTTTTTTTTACACGGTCTTTACAAGACAACTTCTCCCCAGCTTAGAAACGATGTAAATAAGGACTTCACTAAACCATGCCACGCTGACAAGATAGAGGTATACTAGTGTATGCTCATCTTAACCGATAGCTTTGGTTGAGAGTCTACCACAGCGGTTGTAGTCATGTGAGTTAATATTAATTCTATAAATCGGTACGGGATGGTAGGTCACACACCAGTGAAGAGTGAATGAGACACGTGTCAAACCTCAATATGAGTTCCCGTAAACTCGAGGGGAGATAGTGGGTCTTTTGGTCATTTGAACCCCATCTATTTAGAAGTGCGTGACTAGTACGGTATCGAGAAATACATGCCTACTATTAGTTGATTAAACTAGAGCCACTTAGGAGTAGTCTCTTAGACTCGTCATTGATTAGTTGTTCCCTAGGCTGACCACCTTTGGCAGAGTCTAATCATGGGCCTCCCATATTTTTGAGTCACCCAGTATCCTATACATAATTTCATCACCCCACTGTGACTCAGATAGACATCCTTACATCACCACAAATAGAGTGATATACATACCTAGTATCATTTTTTCAACTAGTGAACTCTTCTAGTAGACCTTATCTCAGACTATGTGAGGATAAGACACTTCATAGTTAGAATCATAGAGCAGTGTGGCTAGTTTTTCATTAGAGGTCCATTTACTTGTCATGTGATCAGAGATATTAGACAGAGCCGAGCCTCTACACTAGTATGTGCACACTTACCTTTCTAGATATATGAGTCCTACTATCTATTTATCAGATGGTTGAGATGAGTAAGCATTCACTAGCACACATGCCATAGACCGGATGCAGACTCCACAGTTCTATGCAGAATTCTTTCATACTCCTTGAGACATGTTCTTCATGTACATGTGCTCTCACCATCATTCCATCACAGAGAGTCCCTTCAGCAGCAGTTAGTGGTCGTATAGATAGTTACGACTTTCATAGCATGAAGTAGGGTCATGGCAGCTGTCCTTGTTCCATTATGGAACATAGTGAAATAATTGATTTAGGACCATGTTAGCTAGGATCTTGTGAGCAGTCTAGTTCCTCTTATAGGGACACCTAAGTGTTTGACCTAGACTGGAGATAGTGAGCCATACATATCCTTAGAATATCCTTTATTTGGTACTAGAGTCCACTGTATACTCGCAGGACCTGCAGGACACCCGACTATAGTCGTAGGACCTTGAGTAGAGTGCCCTAAGGGTACACATAGTTGACTGGTCGCATTGATGAGGATCAGTGAGACATGGGTAGATGTTAGGCAACATACCTCGCATTGTGATAGTTTTTCCTGATATAGCTGAGACTAGTACTCTGTAGTATTTTAGAGTACATGCTTGACCAGCCAATAGACCCTTAGGGGTGAACCTAGGTTTTTCCGCCAAGGTCATTGTATTTCAGTCTCCATAGTTTGCAGTGATTCTAGGAGTTAGTCTAGCAAGATGCCTTGAGCATGCATGGTCAGTCCAGGGAGACAATTCGAGCATGCATGGTCAAACTAGGGAGACGATTCAAACATGCATGGTCAGTCTCATGAGACAATTTGAGCATGTATGGTTAATGCAGACAAATGATTCTAGCATGTATGGCATGCTTTGCCAAATGATTCGAGCACGTGAAGTTTGTCTAGCAAGATTAGTAAGGAGCTAGTGAGCTTCGTCAGCATTCAGAGATCTAGATTCATGTTGGTACGCTTGGACCATGCGCAGCGAGCTTTCGAGGAGACCAACCAGTTTGTCAGCAGGACGACATCTTCAGTTGAGTCCTCTGATTACCATTGATGTAAGAAATTACGAGGATGGAATTTTTATGGGGAGTGGTTGTAGGGTTTTACCCAATTTTAGTTTTGTCTATTTTGGGCAATCTCAAGTCAATTTGAGTGAGCTTAAGCTAGACTAGTTTTTAGATTATGAGTATGGGCCCATATGGACGTATGAGCATATTATAATGGCTGAGTATGCTCGACATGCAGAAGATAAGATCATGAGTTATCAGTGTATACTGAGGTATACAGATTTGTTTGTATATTTTAGCCACGATTTTAAGCCTAGATCTGAGCCGTTGCAACATTAGTATTCGTTTGGGATTTTCAGGGGATCTCATTTCATGCATCATAAGGATTTTGGACCATCAGATTGTGCCCAGTGGGCCCAGCTTGTTTTAGTTTAGGGTTCGAGGCCTCGATTCCCGCCAATAGAGTCAATTTCATGACTCGAGTCAATTTGGACTTTTGACAGTCTCGATCTAAGCTTTGCGTCCATATGTATAGTGCATGTACACATAGGTGGGCCCTACTAGGCCACAAATTGTCGGACTTCCTGATCGTGCCATGTTCACTCAGCTTTATCTTCACCCATTGATTTCTAGAGTTCTCACGATTTTGAAACTTTCCACTATTATGTCACCGCCACTTTAGTGTCATAGCCGTGATCGACGCACTTACGTAGCCGTACACGGCGGCGATGCCGCCCCTTTCTAGTTGATTTGTGGCCAGCTAGTGGCCAGACTCCTCCAAACACCACGACCATGACATTCCCCGTTCTCCCCTTTTTCGAACGCAACTGATGGTGACCTCAGCTGGGCCACAGTTGACCTTTGCTAGCGACAGACACCGCCACCCCTCCGCCCAATCACCCACATCGAGTTCTTCTGCCCGCGTTCACGTCCCCATCTGCCTGCCCGATCTTGGTCACCAACCCCTCAGCCCATGTCCAAATCTGCCAGGTTCATGTTCTGCCCAGTCAACCAAGCCTAACTTCCTGTTAACCCATACCAGGTTTGTTCATTAAAGTTCAATCTGGTTCACCTCATTTTCTGCCCGTTTTCATCACTTCATACACTGTTTATTGGTAATTCGAGAACTCTTACATTATTTTAGATGCATATTCACATGATTTAGCATGATTGGATGTTATGATGATTTTTCTTTATTTATTTTTTAAATTAATTAATTAATTAATTATTATTATTATTTATTTATTTTTATTTATTTATTTATCATATATGATGAATGTTTATATGATTATTTGATATTATTAACATTATATTTACTTATGAATATTACTAATATTATGTGTAAAAAATTGTGTGTGTGTGTGTATATATATATATGTTTGTTGTTATGTGTATGCTATTATTTATTTATATTTCATTACGTATTCTTATATTTTGTGACTATGATATTATTAATATTCATTATTAATGAGGATTAACTATTTATTTATTTATTTATTATATAGTTATTTATTTGTTTGTTTGTTTACTAACACAAGTGTATATTGATATTTACTCGTATTTACCTATATCTTTATATAATATAATTATATTATTATTTTATGATTAGAGTATTGTTCATGTTTATGTACTTATTATTTATCTAATTATCAATGAATGCATTTATTTGTTTAATTATTTATTTATTATTTATTATTATTATTATGTCTCGATTTGCATGCCACATGTTTTGTTATTGGTTTCTTAGTATTTTTTTTGAGATGTATTGATGATATGAGCACACACAATGAGCATGCATCATATATAGATGTTAGTATTTTATTTAGTGGTGGGTTCCGATGTAGGTTTTGTAGTTCGAGCTCACCATAAATGTGTATATTTGCTTGGAGCTTGGACCACAGGTCTATAGAAATCTCTCTCTCTGCTTGACTCCTTACCCATAGAATTTGATCATGTTTTATAGATACGACGGCATCGGTCGAGTTTTATTGAATCCTCCAACGTCTGGCCATTTAGTTGTATTTTCTACGCATGTTTAATAAAACTACAAGGATGAGATCCCTTGTTGGTTTTTGAACTTATGCTCCTGAAATTTATGATATAAGCCTCTTTCTAAGCCTATCATATAAGTACACACATTTTTACGAATTGCTTGAATAAGACAGTGAGCGGTATGGAGATATGTATGAATCGCACTAGTACTCCTTCAAACCATGAGGTAGTGCGGAGTTTGATGGTATTACATAGTGCAGCACATTTCTGGAATATGTGGCACTGATATAATTGTTCCTTTTTCCACTTGAGTACAGTGGCGGGTGATATAGAAGGTGTAAGGGCGTAAGCGTTGTATGTATGAATATGGTTATGAGCCGTACATGCGAGGTATGTTTGCTTACAGCCCAATGTGAGGCAATCTTGTAGTTTCATAAGTTTTCATGGGTAATGGAATACTCATTTACGAGTTTGTATTATTTATTTTTCGGACCAGTAACATTTGTTACTGACGGTTTTCATATAATATATGTAGGTCTTGCAAATCCTAAGCTAACTTTTGTGGAAGGACAGATAAATGATATACACACTTGAGCTCAAGGCATTTATTTTCTTTCTTACTTTTATTTACATTTGATGTGTTTTGACGGGTATTTAATGCCTTCCATTCTCATGACACCAAGCGGGTTGTTTCAATCTACTTTATCGTTCGAGTCGTACCGATCAACAACTTTAAATGTGACTGGCCTCGATCGCAATATTTCTGATTTGGTTCTTCAGTGAACCGAAATCGAGTGTTACACTTTGTGTATATAAAATATTTTAGAATGGATTTCACATGCACATTTTGTATATTTTGTGCATACTAATTAATAATTTACTTTGGATACATCTAGATTCAATTAATCAATCTGCTTCTATGATTTCTGCCAACGTCAATTCAATTCCAATGCTTGAAGATAATTTTAAAAATTGGAAAAAGAGTGTAATGATCGTTCACGGCTGCATAGATCTTGACCTTGCATTAAGGACTGAACAACCTGCTTTTCTTATAAATAAAAGTTCAATTGAGCAAAAATGAGACATGAGAAGTAGGAACATTCAAATAGCATGAATCTTATGATTATGAAGCATGGAATTCCAGAGACCTCCAGGGGAAATAGCATGGAGTCTTATGATCATGAAGCGTGGAATTCCAGAGACCTCCAGGGGTAATGTGTCTGAGAAAGTTATTGTAGCCACTGAGTTTCTTCAAGAAATTGAAATGCATTTTGTAAAAAATGATAGGGTTGAAACAAGTACGCTTTTGTCGAATTTGATTTGAATGAAGTTTAAAAGCAAAACAAGCATAAGAGAGTAAATCTTAGAGATGTCAAATATTGCTTCAAAACTAAAAATACTAAAGTTAAAGCTATCTGAGGATTTGCTCGTGCATTTAGTTTTAATTTCTCTTTCGGCACAATTTAGTCAATTTAAGGTTAGTTATAACTGCCAAAGGGACAAATAGGCTCTTAATGATCTCATTTCTTATTGTGTCCAAGAAAAAGAAAAGTTGAAGCAAGAACAGACTAAAAGTGCTCACTTGCTAGTACCTATTAAGACAAAAATAAGAAAAGAAAGACGGCTAAGGAAGCTGGTAATGGTTCTTACAAGCAACATCAAAAAAGAAAATCAGGCTACTTACTATTTCTTTTGTGGTAAACCTAGACAAATGAAGAAGGAAAGCACTAAGTATCACACTTGCATGCAAGAAATGCCCATTTCTTAATTTTCTTTATTCTAATGTTAAGTTAGCTTCAATGCCAATATACACTTGGTGGCTAGATTTGGGTGCTACTACTCATATAAGTATGCCAATGTAGGGTTGCTTAAGTTGCTGAAAGCCAAATGATGCTAAAAGATTCGTCTATGTGGATGATGGCAAATCAGTTGTAGTTGAAGCAATAGGGACTTTTAGATTATTATTGAAGTTAGGATATTATTTTAGATTTGAAAGAGACAATATATAGTACTGTCCTTTAGAAGGAATTTGTTTCTATTTCTTTGTTAGACAAATTTAGTAACTCTTGTTCATTTAGAAATAATAAATTTAGTCTTTTTCTAAATTCAAATATTGTTGGGTACGAGTTTTTTGTCTTTTTATGATAATATATATTTTCTTAATATTACTGCATCTTTTAATAAAGCTTTGCATGGGGGTTTACGTGGTACAAAAGGAAAATTAACCAGTGAAAAAATAAACATTATTAATTAGGTGATACTTCTGGTTATATTCTAGTTAATTAATATTTTATAAGACATCCTTAATTTTGGACACATTTCTAAACAAAGAATTGAAAGACTTATGTCAGATGAAATTCTTGATTCTCTTAATTTATCAGATTTTCAAGTCTGTGCTGAGTGCATTAAGGGAAAACAAACAAATATAAAGAGACTAGGTAGCAATAAATCTTCAAGCATCTTAGAACTAATACATAAGAATATTTGTGGGTCATTTCCTATAGCTTCTTGAAATGGTCAGAAATATTTTATTACGTTCATAAATGATTATTCTCGTCATGGTAATCGTTATCTCATTTCATGAAAAGTCTCAAGCATTAAATGTGCTTAAAGCATGTAAGGCTAAACTTGAGAACCAACTTGACAAAACTATTAAGGCTATCAGATTTGACCGTAGTGGTGAATACTATGGTAGATATGATGGATCAAGTGTACAACATCCAAGATCATTTGCTAGGTACTAGAGGAGTGTGGAATTATCCCAAAATATACAATGCCAGGTACTCGGAGCATGAATGGTATTACTGAGAGATGAAACCGAACATTAAAGATATGGTGAGAAGTATGATTGCTTATACTACTTTACCTTACTCACTTTGGGGCGAGGCGCTAAAGACAACAGCAGATCTTCTTAATATAGTACCAACAAAGGCAACAATTAAGACCCCTTATGAATTATAGATGGGAAAAAAACCCTGTATTAAGCATTTATACATTTGGGTTACCTAGGTAAGGCAAGGTCTTATAGGTCAAGTGAAAGGAAATTTGACTCAAGAACAGGTAGTTGTTATTTTGTTGGGTACTCTGAACAGTCTAAAGGGCATAAGTTTTATGATCCCACAATAATGTCATTCTTTGGGATGAGAAATGCCCAGTTGTTTGAGGATGTTAAGTTTGGAGGGAAATTGTTATTAAGTGTTTAAAGTTACAATATTTACCCATGTTTTTTGTATTTCCCGGGTATAAACATTATTAATTAGGTGTTATTTATCGTTATATTCTAATTAATTAATATTTTATGAGCTATGCTTAATTTTGGTGTTTTAATGCGAAAATAGATGAAACAAATTAAGCTTCGGATTTATTGGTGAGAGCATAGGAACCCCACCCATTGATGGCTACAATTTATGGTGTTCACAAAGTTTGATGAGGATGACTATACATAACATTGGTGCCGTTGTTGGGGAGTTGGAAACTCCATCGGACATCATAATCAATTAGACCATATCAAGTTGTGTAATCCTTCCACGAATTCTTGTATCTCATGGGTATCTCATCTTCTATATAAAGGAGTGGTCATTTGTTATTTGAGATATCTCAAATCCTAGCTTAGGAGTTTAGTGAAAGAAATATTTCTAGTTTTTGTAATTCTTTTCCTTTTCATAATGAAAACTAGTTTCTTCTTTATATTGTTTTCGATTATTATTATGAGTAGTCTTTTATTTTGTTCTAGACAAGAATGGAACTTAACATGGCTTAGTTGAATTCATTTCAACCTCTTACTCATTTATTCGATCAGATTATTTGAATTATCATGTTCTTAATAGTAAGAATTGATTGATCGCCTATTTCTTACATCTTGAGGTTTAATTAGATTTCAGGAGAAATTAATTTAAAATAGTCATTGATAATTCATCATACGACGAGGTTTTTGACTTGTTTGTCGTTGTGGTTGAGAGATACACAACACCGTATGCGATCGAAAGGAAAATCTTAATGCGTTATTTTGTTGTTTAAGCAATTATCACCGAGAGGTAGAAATTGAGGCAAAATAATAGAACAATGAAGGAGCGGAAGCCACCATGTCATATAATTATCCTAGATCGATAATCCGAGGGAATAAAAGATAAGAGTAAGATGTGATGAAGATTAATTTCATGGTAAAGAAAATTTGACTCTAGAACAAATTTTATCTTAAACTAAAAATCTCTTTTTCTCGTTGTTTTGCTCTTAGTCTATTTTCTACTATTAACATAAGTAAATTTATCTCTCTATGGGATGATACTTGAAAATTTATCATTATATTACTTGTTTTGATCGTATATACTTGAACGTCATTAAAATTATTCAAACAAGTTTTTTGCACCGTTGCCGGAGAGATCAAATTTTCTTAGTTAATTTTGGATTAGAGTTTTAAATCTTTTTCTTTTCTTTTCGAGATTTTATTGGCCTTTTTTTTAAAAAAAAATACTATATCATTATCTTCTTCCTTATTATCATTTGTTTATACATCGATTAGTGGGGTCACCCTTGTTGTCTTGTGATCCAAAGATTGAAAGGACTTTGAGAAACTTGTGTGCCGCTGGAAGAAGAGCACAAGAAACTATAAAAGAAGAAGCCATGGACCCACAACAACAACAAATGCCTCCACTTTTACAGATTGTAGCAGTAGCCAATGATGACAAGAGGGCAATCCAAGATTGGGTTGTGCCTCTTGCAAGAGGGTTATAACCTTGTATTATTGCACCACCGGTGGATGCATCCCACTTCAAGCTTAAACCAATTTTATTTAACATGTTACAAACTATAGGACAATTTAGTGGATCGCCTACTGAAAATCCTAGTAGGCATATCATCGATTTCCTATTGGTTTGTGATATGTATAAGCAACATGGTGTCTCTGATGACGCTCTCTGCCTTCACTTATTTTCATTCTCATTAATAGGAAGTGAGAAAGAGTGGTTGTCATCATTAGATTCAATTACCACTTGGGATGAATTGTCTGAAAAATTTTTGTTAAAATATTTTCCTCCTTCTAAAACTGCTAGATTACGTAACGAAATTTTATCTTTTTGGCAGTTTGATGGTGAGTCTCTCTTTGAGGCATGGGAAAGATTTAAAGAATTGTTGAAAAAGTGTCCTAGCATGGTACAGAAAGATGAATCCAACTCCAAACTTTCTATAACAGGTTATTCGGGCAAACAAAGAACATAGTTGATGTAGTGGGTAATGGATCGTTTCTTAGAAAGAATCCACTTGAAGCCTTTCAACTGCTAGAATTGATGGTTCCTAGCAACCACCATGCAACACAAGAAAGGCACCCAAGGAGGATTACGGAGTTTTAGAATTAGATACACTTACTGCTTTATCTGCTCAGGTTAGTGCTTTAGCTAATCATGTTCAAAATCTTAATATACAGGGACAGGTTAAGGCTGTGGAGCCAAGGTGTGAAGGTGTGGACAAGGACATTTTGGAGGTCAATGTGCAATAGATCAAGTTAACTACATAGGCAACTTTAATAGGAACAACAATCCCTATTCCAATACCTATAATTCGGTTTGGCGCAATAACCCCAACTTTTCATGGAATAATTCTCCACAATCGATTGCTATCCTCAATAATCCATCACCACCATCACAGTATTCTTAACCCCCTTCACTTTCTTTTCAGCCACAACAACCGGATTTGATCCAAATGTTCAATTCTATACAACAAACTATGCAATAATTCATGTCAAATCAGCAACAACAACAACACAGTTTTTGCAATAAGTTGTGTTGCAATTAAACAAGGAACCAAGTGAGCGACCCAAGGGTGTACTTACCAGCCAACCAGAACAACCAAGGAAAGATGGTTAAGAGCATTACAAGGCCATAACAACCCTGAGTGGTATTACTTTAGAAGAACTAGTTCAGACCAATGAAGTTAAGAAAAAGATGAAAAGCCAAATAAGGAACATGAACCCAATACATTGGTTACCTTACTCGGAAGCAAACGGAAAGAGAAAGATGAGGTACATACAGAAGAGGTCAAAAAATGTACCATTTCCTTCTAGATTAAGGGAACAAAGTGATGAAAAATATTTCAAAAAATTTCTTGATATATTTAAGAAATTACAAATTAACATACATTTCACTGAAGAACTTGAACAGATGTCTAGTTATGTAAAATACTTGAAGGATATCTAGCAAAGAAGAGGAGAATAGATGACAATGAAGTTGTGACCATAAAAGAGGAATGTAGTTTTGTCCTCCAAAGAAAACTATCCTAAGATGAAAGACCCGGGCAAATTTGTGATCTCATGTTCAATTGGAGGAAATGTTCATTGTAATGTTTTATGTGACACTCTTCGTGATATTATTTCTTCAGAGCTAACTATGTTGCAAGAAGAGAAGCTGATAAGAATACTAAAAGATCACAAGTCAGCTACTGCTTGGACTATAGCAAGCATCAAAGGCATTGATCCATTCTTTTGTATGCATAGGATCAACTTAGTGGATGGTTGTAGTCCAACTATAGAGCACCAACAACAACTCAACCCCAACATTGAAGAAGTGGTCAAGAAGGAGATTATCCAGATGGTCCGACTATAGACGTTAAACCAAGCGCTTCTTGGGAGTCAACCAAAGTGATTTCTTTTAAAGGTTTATTTTTATTTGTAGATTTTTTAAAATATTTCTTATTATTTTGTAGAAGGGGTCAAGTGCAAATTCATCATGCAGGATAATCATCCACCGACTTATTGGTTGAGGGGGTGCTCTTGCACTTCTCTTTATTTTTCTAACATGGATGACAATGTTTAGTTTAAGTGTGGGGGATGCCATAAGTTTGTGCATAATGTTCATGCTCGACTCATGTTTAGATTTAGATATGCATACACATATGTATAGTGTAGTTTAGTGTAAAAATTTTATTATGCAACAGTATATTAGTCTCTTGGTTCAATGATAGATACATGTAAATTAGTCTTACCTTTCTTAGGAAAACTAGATTAAATGATATGAAGGATGAGCTGAGTAAATGATTGCATTTGAGAGGTGGTTCTCTACCTTATATTATTTTCACAATCCTTTGGTTTAGATGATTTCAATAAATGTTTTGCAATAACGATTGCACATGATGGTCATGACTTTTAAAATTTGTCATGGCAACTTTCGAGGAAAAATATTTGGCTAGCCATGTAGATGGAAAATGATATAGGCAATTCTTTTGATGAGTCTGGGCCTTTCTTCAAGCCTACCTAATATGAATTATCCTCTGCACACAATTTTATGGCCTTTATTATACGTGTTTGTTTGATTACTCTTATTTTAGTCTTGTCCTTTTTCTTGAAAATATATTTAACTGCTTGAGTCCTACACTAGTGTTTTAAATTCGTTCTAAATTCTAACATGGATGACACTGTGAGTATTGTGAGGGGGAGGCATTGCTTTTCATAGAGTGGTGATTGAGTAGATAGTGTGAATTTTCCTGGCACTTTGCTTTGTAAAAAAAAGAAAGAAAATGGGAAAAAAGATGAAGCAATGATCCTCCACCGGTACATACAAGATGAACCAATGGGCTTCGACTGGTTTGAAATAAAAGAAAAAGAGAAAAAGCAGTAGGTAGCCAATAGAAAATCAAAGCAATGTTAGTTCTTATATTTGGTCAACTAGCTACTACATTTAAGGAAGTTTGTGTCATATTGTTACGGTGTTTGGGGATTTGTTGTCCATGTATGTCAGGATTTAGAAAGGATTTTTCATGCTAGGGTGCATATTAGCCTCTGATTTTTTATTCTTGTTTATCCTATGTTTGGTCCCTAACCCCTGGCCCCGTTACAACCTATAAAGACCTATTGATTTTATTGAATTAACATTGCCTACATTAGTGGAGATTGGAGTGAAAGGTAAACATATTTAAGCATGTGCTTGATTGCATTCTCTTTGCTGCAAATGTGAATGATAAGTCAATGGATTATTTACACACACACGAAGAGCCTTCTTTGGGTGTGATTGATGAAAGGGAATTTTTATTTGATTAACATCTTGTGCCTCTGGATAGTTTGATTAAGAATCATATGAGAACATAATAGGGACTAAGTACTTTTGTGTAGTAAAATTTTCTTGGTTAAATTTTTTGCTCAGGATGGGTAAAAGTTTAAGTTTGGGGGTGTGTTAAGTGTTTAAAGTATACAATATTTACCCATGTTTTTTGTATTTCCCAAGAATAAATATTATTAATTAGGTGACATTTCTTGTTATATTCTAGGTAATCAATATTTTATGAGATATGATTAATTTTGGAGTTTTAATGCAAAAAATTTTGAAACAAATTAAGCTTACGATTTGTTGGTCAGAGCATTAGACCCCATCCATTGATGGCTACAATTTATAGTGTTGACAAAGTTTGATGAGGATGGCTATACATAGCTTTGACGCCGTTGTTGGGGAGTTTGTATTTCCCGAACAAAGATGAAACAAATTAAGCTTAGGATTTGTTGGTCGAGTATTGGACCCTACCCATTAATGACTACAATTTATAGTGTTGACAAAGCTCGATGAGGATGGCTATACATAGCATCGGTGCATTGTTGACGAGTTGTAAACTTCATCAGACATCATAATCAATTAGACCACAACAAATTGTGCAATCTTTCCTCAAATTCCTGTATCTCATGGGTATCTTATCTTCTATATCAAAGGGTGGTTATTTGTTAGTTGAGATATCTCAACTCTTGGCTTAGGAGTTTAGGGACAGAAATATTTCTAGTCTTTGTAATTCTTTTTCCTTTCATGATGAAAACTAATTTCTGATTTATATTATTTTTTATTTTTATTATGGAGTAGTCCTTTATTTTGTTCTAGAGAAGAATGGAACTTAGCATGGCTTAGTTGGAATTCATTTCAACCTCTTACTCTTTTATTCAATCGGATTATTTAAATTATCATGTTCTTAATGGTAAGAATAGATTGATCGTCATATTTCTTACATCATGAGGTTTAATTAGATTTTGGGAGAAATTAATTAGATTAATCATTGATAATTTATCATACAACGAGTCATTTGACTTGTTTGTCATTGTGGTCAAGAGATACATAACACCGTATGCGATTGAAAGGCAAATCTTAATAAATTATTTTGTTGATTAATTAATTATCACCAGGAAATAAAAATTGAGGCAAAATATTAGTAACATTGAGGAGCAGGAGCCACCGTGTCATATAATTATCCTAGATCGGCAATCCGAGGGAATAAAAGATAAGAGTAAGATGTGAAGAAGATTAATTTTACGTTAAGGGAAATTCGACACTAGAACAAAATTTATCTTAAACGAAAATTTTCTTTTTCTTGTTGTTTTGCTCTTAGTCAATTTTCTACTATTAACATAAGTAAATTTATCTCTCTATGGGGCGATAGTTGAAAATTTATCATTATATTACTTGTTTTGACTGTGTATACTTGCATGTCATTGAAATTATTCAAACAATTATAACACCCCATTTCGGCCCGAAGGGATGGACCGACTCGTGATACTATAATTTAGAAGCTACTCATTAGGTTATCATGTCCAGACTTTACGAAAGCAGATCTCAACCCTTCGTCGATGCTTAAGATGGACACCAGGTTTGGTTTTCATTGAATGCATATAGAGTTTGTACTACAAAGCTCGATGAAGATGGCTATACATAGCTTTGATGCCGTTGTCGAGGAGTTTGTATTTCCCAAAAAAGATGAAACAAATTATGATTATGATTTGTTGGTCACAGAATTGGACCCCACCCATTGATGGCTGTAATTTGTAGTGTTGACAAAGCTTGATGAGGATGGTTATACATAGCATCGGCGCGATTGTTGACGAGTTGGAAACTTCATCGGACATTACAATCAATTAGACGACATCGAATTGTGAATCGTTCCTCGAATTTCAGTATCTCTTGGGTATCTCATCTTCTATATAAAAGGGTGGTAATTTGTTGTTTGAGATATCTCAACTCTTGGCTTAGGAGTTTAGGAAAAGAAATATTTCTAGTTTTTGTAATTCTTTTTCCTTTCATAATAAAAACTAGTTTCTTATTTATATTATTTTTGATTTTTATTATGGAGTAGTCCTTTATTTTGTTCTAGAAAAGAATGGAACTTAATATGGATTAGTTGAATTCATTTCAACCTCTTACTCTTTTATTCAATTGGAATATTTGAATTATCATGTTCTTATTGGTAAGAATAGATTGATCGCTTATTTCTTACATCATGAGGTTTAATTAGATTTCAGGAGAAATTAATTAGATTAGTCATTGATAATTCATCATACGACGAGTCTTTTGACTTGTTTGTCATTGTGGTCGGGAGATACACAATATTGTATGACATTGTAAGGCAAATCTTTATTTGTTATTTCGTTGATTAATCAATTATCACAGGGAGGTAGAAATTAAGGCAAACTAATAGAAGCATTAAGCAGCGGGATACACCTTGTCATATAATTATCTTAGATCTACAATCCGAGGGAATAAAAGATAAGAGTAAGATGTGATGAAGATTAATTTCATGTTAAGGGAAATTCGACTCTAAAACAAAATTTATCTTAAACCAAAAATCTCTTTTTCTTGTTATTTTGCTCTTAGTATGTTTTCTACTATTAACATAAGTAAATTTATCTCTATCGGGATGATAATTGAAAATTTATCATTATATTACTTGTTTCGATTATATATACTTGCACATCATTCAAATTCTTCAAACAATTGTAACACACCAATTCGGCCCGAAGGGATGGACTAACTCATGATATTATAATTTAGAAGCTTCTCATTAGGCTATCATATACAGACTTCACATAGCTCATCTCAACCCTCCATGGTAGGCTTAAGACGGACACCGGATTTGGTTTTCAATAGAATGCATAAAGAGTTTTTACTATAAAGGTTGATTTTAAACTTAAAGGATTCCTATATGAACACCCCAAGTCGTAACACAGGTAGAACTACCACTATGACTATGAGTGGTGACTTTAAAAATGTAATGATCACTCCCACTTGTAGAAGAAGCACACCCCCGCTATAGTTTTGAGGTTACATGTTGTTGCGTGTGTCATATTTTTCCTACTTAGTTCAAGTGATTGGCATAGGTCTTCTTATTAGTTACTTAAAGATGATGCGAGTATTTAAACAAAGTTCATGGTTACTTGTTCCACATACCCTATGCGAGCAATAATTAAAGTGTTAGAGAATTACACAACATCATCAAGTATCAGGGCATGGAACCCTAATACCCAGACTTTGCGTGGGTCTTCAAGTGGTGTGAACCATAAGCTCCACCCACATTACTCTAACACGCAAATAGCTGAAGCAAAATACGTTTCGTGTACCTAGCTTAGCTCCTCATCATGTTCTAGGACTTGGGGGCATATATATCTTGTAGATGTTGGCTAGCCTTGCCCCAAAGTATTATAACTCCACGGTGAAATATAATAATATAAAGATACAAAATACTTCACAACCATCATTGCATACGACTTAATAGTACAAGGTTAACATAGTTAGGGCATATGCCTGTCATATAGTCATACACAAAATACATGGTTTAAAGCAAGCAACATAACATAGCGCCCCCGCCACGACCACCACTAAGCCATCTGATCCATGCACCTTGGCCGGCCAATGCTAGGGAACTTCACCTGCATAGAATGGAAAACCATGTCAGTAATCAAATTAATTTTATTACCGGTCTGAATAACTACCGGTAAAATAAAAAGCTGGCAAATGGGTATTCCATTACCCACAAAACTCACAAAACTTCAGAATTGCCTCACACTGGGCAGTAAGCAAACATACTTAAAATAAGTGACGTCTACATGCATGACTAATATTCATATTCATATATATAACACTTACGTCCTCACATCCTCTATATTACACCTACCACGGTAATCGAGTGGTTAAAGGAACAGTTAATTTACTGCCACAAATTCTGAAAATGTGCTGCATTACGCAGTACCCTCATACACCGCATTACCTCAGGGTTTGAAGGAGTACTAGTGTGAATCATACATATCTCCATACCGCTCACTATCTTATTCATGAAATTCGTAAAAATACACATACTTATATAATAGGTTTAGGGAAGAGGCTCGTATTATATATTTCTAGAACTTCAATTTGAAAACCAACAAGGGGTCCCATCCTTGTAGTTTTATTAAACATATGTAGAAAACAAGGCTAAATGGCCCGACATCGGAGGGATCCAATAAGACACCGCCAATATTGTTTTACGTCTAAAACATGGTTAAACTTAACATGCAAGGAGTCAAACAGAGATCAAGCAAAGGAGAATCTGACGGACTTGGGTGAGTAAAGCTCCATATTCTAGTTGGTGTGCTCACCTGCAATACCTAGCATGGAGATGGAACCGAAAAAGAATCAAGTTACAGTGGCACGCAAAAAGAGGCAAAGTCAACACACAAGCTCAGCACTTAACATCACTTAATTAGATTAATTAGGTCTTAATTGAAGTGCTAAACCTTATTATGTAACTTAATTAAGGTTTTGGTTTAATATTTACAGTGGGTTTTAATCAAGTCTAGGGTTTTTAATCAAATGGGCTTACCGGATAATTGTTCGGATGGGCCTAACAATGTCCAAATGAGCTGAAATTTGGATGTGTTCTCCCTTACACTCTAAGGTTCATAGTTAAATTTGACTATGGTGGGCCCATGGGCCAATCAAGGGGAACAAGACTCATTATGCTTGTCCCAAAGGTGCTAGAACAGTGTTACTGGGATGCGCAACAATTTTGTAATTGTTGGTTCATGGGCTAGAGGACTCCAAATGGGCTTGGATAAGTTGGATTTAGTTAGCTAACATACGTAGCTTGAGCCCAATAAGAGGTAGGCCAAATTTACTTTGTCAATGGGCCTAAGTAGATTTTACAAGTTAGGTCACTGGATGGGCTGTTTTTGGAGCTATATGGACCCTAATAAATTTGAAATTCATAAATAAAATTGGTAACCTACCCAAATAGCCCCAAAATTGGGCATGGTGCTACTAAGACATAGTGTAAGGTGTGAAATAGTTTTACTGAAATCCAACACCGTTAACCTATTTTAAGGTAATTTACAACTGGAATGAAAAACAAGGGCTTCCACTCAGCATCTTCAAACTATCCCGGTAAACACCTCTAAAACATACATAGATGATTTTTAACCATTCCCACAATTTACATCTTTCAAGTAGACAATTAGTGCATTATCATATAATTTTACAAGATTTTATTAGTTTAAAATTCATGTCTTAAAATACCATACAATCACATATCATTTTCAAAGTCATAAACACACAAGAAATACAAGGCATACTTATGGGTTATCTTCATGATTATTTAGTGATTATATTAGGATTAAAATTTTACCAAGAACACAAAAATTACCATGAAAAATATGGCATGTTGTACATCAACAAATCCTAGAAGGCCAGAGTCTAAAATTTGGAGAAGGAGGCGTTTATATCACTATAACTGTCCAAGTCACCACATTTCCTCACAATTTACCCGCATACATGTAAATTCTAGGGCATGGTAGGCAAAGCAACCAACATTAAAGTTGTATATCTACTTCAAAATTGTATAAATGAAACATCAGAATGACAAGATATGATTCTTATATAGAAACGGTGCATATCAGTGACCTACGTGCATTATAAAAATCATATCTATTTATTTACTTGGCTAAATATGCTAAATAGGAACTCAAAATTCTCCTAACATTCAGATATACAAGGTAAAAATGTTCTAAAAATAAATTTGTGCAATCATACAAGCAAAACACATCAAATAATGAGAAACAGTGGCTGCCCAAACCTGATACTAACAAGTGAACACCAAGGGGAGGTCTTTTGAGGCAACCAACCTCAAAGCCTACCACCCAAGGATGTTAGAAACATGGAGGGGGTTGCATGGAGTTCCAAGGAGGAAGAAGAAGGCCAAAGAGAGTAGAAGAAAGTGGTTAGAGGTGAGGATGGAAGGAGAAATGGTGAAAAGGTGAGGGACGGGGGGATTTTATAGGAAAATGGCAGTTGGTTTGGTGATGTCATAGATATTGGTGTCATACCTATAGAGGTATGGGTTGGCTTGGTGATGTCATAGAGGTATAGATGTCATTCCTATAAAGGTATGGGCATCATAGCTATAGATGTAGGGGTTAGGTCAGTTAAAGAGGTATGGGTTGGGTTAGATAAAGAGCTATGGGTTGGGTTATCTCAAAACCGAAAAACTTAAGGTTTTTACTCTAAAGCGATCGGGTCCACCTTGGCAACTACACTGCAGGTCCAAAAAGGGGTTAGGACGGTCCAAAAGGTCATCAAACACATGGCAAGCACACAAAAGACACGCAAGGGATACGGTCCTAACATCTAATTATATACGATTAAATTCGACCAAAATTAGAAAGCCGGGTGTGCCGCATCCACACAGGTGTACCGAACGCCGAAGGCGGCTGAAGTCGGGCAACTTATTGCATATCATATTCGAACCATGGCAAAAAGGGCCAGACCCTACTAACACAATTTAGGTAACAACCAAACTGATAGTAAAAACCTTCGGGTGGACAGCCTAGGTTTTATGGAAATGAAATTAGAGACTTTGTCTTTGAAGAAGAATCTGTTTCTCTTCTCATGATTGTTCATGACAATAATTAGGATAATATTCCTGATGTTGTTCAAGATACAATAGTAGAATTACAAGACAATGTCGAGAATCTCCCTAATCACAATCAACAAGTTATACATGAAGAGAAAACTCAACCGCCTCAAGAGCAAATGCCATTGAGGAGATCCACAAGAGAAAAAGAAATACAATTCCAAATAATTATATCATCTTTCTCCAAGAACATGGGATAACAGTGGAATGATAGAAGATGATCCAATCAATTTTCATTAGGCTATGAAGAGTTCTAATTTTCAAAAGTGGATTGATGTCATGAATGAAGAGATGAAGTCTATGAAAGTTAATGACGTTTCGGATCTTGTCCCATTGCCTGAAGGTGTGAAACCTATTGGTTGTAAATAGGTATTTAAAACCAAGAGAGATTCGAAAGGTGATGTAGAAAGATATAAAACTCATCTTGTTGTGAAGGGCATTACTCAAAAGGAAGGCATCAATTATAATGAGACATTCTCTCCAGTTTCATCGAAGGACTCATTTAGAATAATTATGGCATTAGTGGCATATTTTGATCTTGAGTTACATCAGATGGATGTAAGCACTACGTTTCTAAATGGTGATATTGATGAAATAATTTATTTAGTGCAACCAAAAACACTTTGTATCGGGAGATTCAAGGAATATAGTTTGCAAATTAAAGAAATCCATCTATGGACTAAAGTAGGCTTCTTATCAATAGTTTCACAAATTTCATCAAGTTCTTCTCTTGTTCAATTTTGAGATGAATGTGATTGATGATTGTATATACCATAAGTTTAGTGGGAGTAAGTATATTTTCCTAGTTTTATATGTTGATGATATATTGTTTGCCAGCAATGATATAGGTTTTGCACAAATCCAAGCGATGTTTATCAAATGAAAGAAGCGTCTTTTGTATTAGGAATTTAAATACATTGGGATGGCTCTTGATGTATGTAACACCCCGATTTTAGTTCACCTGATAACTAAATCAGAAATATTACGATTGAGTCGATTCATGTTTAAAGTTATTGGTCGGTAGGACTCAATCGATAAAATAGATCGGAACAACCCCGCTTGGTGTCATGAGAATGAAAGACATTATTAAATATGCATCAAAACACATTAAATATAAATAAAAGTAAGAACAAAATAACAACGTTGAGCTCAAGTGTGTGTAGTGTTTATCTGTCCTCCCACCAAACTCAACTCAAAATTTTAAGACGTATATATATAATATGAAAAACATCAGTAACGAGTGTTACTGGTACAAAAAATAACTAGTACGAACTGGCAAATTGGCATTCCATTACTCACAGAAACTTACGAAACTTCAGAATTGCCTCACACTGAGTGGTAAGCAAACATACTTAAACTTGTGTTGGCTCGCATGCATGCCTTATATTCATATTCATACATACAACACTTACGCCCTCACATCTTCCATATTTCACCCGTCATGGTACTCGAGTGGCAAAATGAACAGTTAAGTTAGTGCCACAAATTTCAAAATACGTGCTGCAACGTTACAGAGTACTAGTGCGGTCCATACATATCTCCATACCACTCACTCTCTTATTCGTGAAATCCATAAAAATGCACGTACTTATATATATAGGTTTAAGAAGGAGACTTATATTATATATTTCTGGAGCTTCGGTTCGAAAACCAACAAGGGATCTCATCCTTATAGTTTTATTAAACATGTATAGAAAGCATGGGTAAATCTCCGGACATCAGAAGGATTCGATAAATCATTGCTGATGTCATCCTACATATAAAACACGACTTAACTCGACACGCAGGGAGTCACACAGAGAGGAGAGTC
>JAURVB010004691.1:0-11158 GCA_033002965.1 Piper betle
CTCCATCAGAAGAGGAGCTGAAAGTGGATCAGGAAGATGAAGAGAAGGTCATTGAGGAGGTCAAGAGTGAGGTTGCAGATGAGTAGACTGATTTGCACCCGTAAGGAAGATGATAATGTATTATGGTATTGATGATCATGGCATACTACTTTGTTGTGGTCACATTTTCATGCTCGTAGATTGAATGGTTTTCCAAATGGAGATCAGGTTTGTCTGCTCTCTTCATATATGTATTTATTATAGTAGGTTGCCATGAGAATGATCAAACACAATGTAGAAACATGGCCTAGAATCCTAAACATTATTGAAGATTAATAATATTGTATTTATTATAGTACTAGCTACCGATTCCTAGAAGACCCAACATAACAATATTAAGTTGCCTTGAGTTTTGAATTGCAAAAATCAGTGGATTCTATTTGGAATCGGCCGATTTAAATCGGATCGGAGGGTTTCCGATTTAAAAAATCAACTAAATCAGTCTTCATGCGATTCGGTTTGCGAATCGGTCGATTCGAGCCAATTCCGCCTGATTCGAGCTAATTTTGGGTGGCGGCGATAGACGGGCGGGGGAGGACGGGGTGGCGACTAGGCGACAGAGGGGCTGGGTGGGGGGTGGGGGAAGATATTGAGGGGTGGTGGTGGGGGCAGCAGTGGACGACCGGGCCGGTGCCATGGATGACTGGGTCAGCGCCGTGGACGACCAGGACGTGCGCAGTGGGCAATCGGGCCAGCATGGAAGGGGGTATCGGTGTGGGGCAGGGTGGGGCTGGGGGTGCTGGGGGTGGGGGTTGGGGAGCAGGGCGGGCAGGGGAGGTGGGGTAGGGCGGTGACAGTGGGGAGGGACGGGGTGGGGTTGGCGGGGGAGATGAGGCGTGGTGGCGATGGGGGAATGAGGGTGGCGGGTGTGGGAGAGAACAGGGGGTGGGGGGAGAAGATCTGGAGGGGCTGAAGGGGGTGGTGGTGCGGGGCAGCGGTGGACGACCGGGCCAGCGCCGTGGATGACTGGGTCAGCGCCGTGGACGACCAGGACGTGTGCAGTGGGCAACCGGGCCGGCATGGAAGGGGTATCAGTGTGGGGTAGGGCGGGGCTGGGGGTGGGGGTTGGGGGAGCGGGGCAGGTAGGGGGAGGTGGGGTAGGGCGGTGACAGTAGGGAGGGACGGGGTGGGGTTTGCGGGGGAGATGAGGCGCGGCGGCGACGGGGGAATGAGGGTGGCGGGTGTGGGAGAGAACATGGGAAAGAAATAAAAAATAGTCATGGTATTCTCCTAATTAAAACTTGACTTGAATCCGAGTCGAGTCAAAAATAATAACTAATTCTAAATAATTCAAAAAAATATGAAAAAATACCATAAAAGATAATACATACCATAATGTCAAAATGACATGTTCTACAACTAATAACCCACCGATTTTGACTAAGTTGAAATTTTTATATAAGACCGATTCAATTAAACCGATTCATAACCAATTTAGACCGATTCGATCTGATTCAGTGACTCCCTCAAAACCGATTCTGATTCCGATTCCAATTTTTGCAACTATGCTTGAGTTGTTAATGATCAACACGAGAAACCAAACATACAAAGAGATCTAAACTAGTCAAGATGCCAAAAGATAGAATGAATTGTACTCAAGATGATTGTAGTGTAAATAATGAGAAGCAAACTTACAATAGCTCCAAAATATGAGAGGAAATTTACCAAAGTCTCCCTTATAAGTAGTATAATGAGTCAAACAAATAAATTTTATAGTTAGTACAAAGTATACCAAGCAAAACATGGGTTGGCCATAATGTAAAACCTAGCTTTGGGTTAGGGTTTTACCTATTTGTTGCTTTGCCCGATTCGGGGTCAGTCTAAAGTTGGTTCAAGTTAGTTCACCTTTCAAACCATGAATATAAGGCCTAGATGGTCATATGAGCATGTTAATAAAGTGCGTATGCCTGATATACATATGATAGCTTCAGTTGTGCTACACCAGAGTTTGAGTTATTAGTGTATATATGAGGTATACAAAGTTTTGTTTGTTTTAGTTTCGGATTTTAGGGCTCTATCTAGGTCGTTGCTATGTTTACTACTTGTTTTGGCTTTTTAAAGGTATATCTTTTACATGCATCATAAAGATTTTGGACTATCGGACAGCCAAGATGGCTGTCTTGCAAATTCCGGCCATTGGATTATTTTATTCTATGGTATTTTCCTCTATTTTTTCATATTTTTTGAGATTTATTTCATTATATGTACAAAAGTCGGGCTCGAGTCAAGTTTTTATTTTAAAACTACCCTCTCAAAAAATATGAAAAAATAGGGTAAATACCATAAAATAAAATAATTCATTAGAATTCAATTATTTTATTTTATTTTAAATTTTTAAATATTTTTTGGGATTTATTTCGTAATATTGACTCGAGTGGGACCGAGTTAAATTTTTATTACCAAACTACCCCTGCGCAATTCCTCCTCCCCTCCCTGTTTCGCCGGCGACTTTTTTCCGTCCTTGTACCCTGGCAACCTCGCCGTCCACCGCCTCTTCACCGGACTCCCTCCCTTGTTTTGCTTTTCGGTGTTACTCCTAGGACGCCGCGCAGCACGGCCGGGGTCAGGGGTGAGTCCGAAACAGGGGAGTTCGGTGAAACAGGGGACCAGCAACGCCGGCGCTGTGCTCCGCAAATGCCTCCTCACTGGACCCCTCACGCGACGCCTCCCACCTTCATCCCCCGTTGCTGGTCGCTGTGTCGCGGGAAGAGCGACTCGCCTCGTGTTGTGCGCGGCTTGGCCGGAGTAGAGCAACGCAATGGCATGGGGGCGGGGTGTGACGGGGGCTGGCCGGGACGTGGCAGGGGGTGGGGGGGGGGTTGCGGGCAGAACGAGGGCCGGCCGGATGAAGGCAGGCCGGACGACGGCTGGCCGGACGGTGGGTGGGGTGGGGGGGGGTTGGAGTTATTTTCCAGCCGTTGGATGGTGATCCAATGGCTGGGATCAAACTGCAGTATAGCCAAGATGGCTGTACTGCAGTTTACTGAATCCCTTTCTCCTATATATATATATGTCATATATATATATATGTCATGTAATATTTTTTATCTTTTTTAGTAATTAATATATGTATTTATTATAGTGGGTTGCCATGAGAATGATCAAACAGAATGTAGAAACATGGCCTAGAATCCTAAACATTATTGAAGATTAATAATATTGTATTTATTATAGTACTAGTTACCGATTCCTAGAAGACCCAACTTGACAATATTAAGTTGCCTTGAGTTTTGAGTTGCAAAAATCAGCAGATTCTATTTGGAATCAGCCGATTTAAATCGAATCGGAGGGTTTCCGATTTAAAAAATCAGCTAAATCAGTCTTCATGCGAATCGGTTTACGAATCAGCCGATTCAAGCCAATTCCGCGATAAACGGGGTGGGGGGAGGACGGGGTGGCGACTAGGCGACGGGGGTGTGGGTGGGGGGTGGGGGGAGAGGATCTGGAGGGGTGGAAGGGGGTGGTGGTGCGGGGCAGCGGTGGACAACCGGGCCAGCGCCGTGGATGACTGGGTCAGCGCTGTGGACGACCAGGACGTGCGCAGTGGGCAACCGGGCCGGCGTGGAAGGGGGTATCGGTGTGGGGCAGGGAGGGGCTGGGGGTGGGGGTTGGGGGAGTAGGGCGGGCAGGGGGAGGTGGGGTAGGGCGGTGACAGTGGGGAGGGACGGGGTGGGGTTTGCGGGAGATGAGGCGCGGCGGCGACAGGAGGAATGAGGGTGGCGATGGTGTGGAGAGAAAAAGGGAAAGAAATAAAAAATAGTCATGGCATTCTCCTAATTAAAACTTGACTTGAATCCGACTCGAGTAAAAAATAATAACTAATTCTAAATAATTCAATCAAAAATATGAAAAAATACCATTAAAGATAAATACATACCATAATATCAAAATGACATGTTCTACAACTAATAACACACCGATTTTGACTAAGTTGAAATTTTTATATAAGACCGATTCAACTATACCGATTCATAACCAATTTAGACCGATTCGATCTGATTCAGTGACTCCCTCAAAAACCGATTCTGATTCTGATTCCAATTTTTGCAACTATGCTTGAGTTGTTAATGATCAACACGAGAAACCAAACATACAAAGAGATCTAAACTAGTCAAGACGCCAAAAGATAGAATGAATTGTACTCAAGATGATTGTAGTGTACATAATGAGAAGCAAACTTACAATAGCTCAAAAATATGAGAGGAAATTTACCAAAGTCTCCCTTATAAGTAGTATAATGAGTCAAACAAATAAATTTTATAGTTAGTACAAAGTATACCAAACAAAAACATGGGTTGGCCATAATGTAAAACCTAGCTTTGGGTTAGGGTTTTACCTATTTGTTGCTTTGCCTGATTCGGGTCAGTCTAAAGTTGGTTCAAGTTAGTTCACCTTTCAAACCATGAATATGAGACCTAGATGGTCATATGAGCATGTTATATAAAGTGCGTATGCTCGATATACATATGATAGCTTCAGTTGTGCTATACCAGAGTATGAGTTATTAGTGTATATATGAGGTATACAAAGTTTTGTTTGTTTTAGTTTAGGACTTTAGGGCTCTATCTAGGTCGTTGCTATGTTTACTACTTGTTTTGGCTTTTAAAGGTATATCTTTTGCATGCATCATAAAGATTTTGGACTATCGGATTACTCCTGTGGGCCCATCTTGATTTGACTCTCACATTTTCATCTGATAGAGTTAAGGGTTTTGAAGCTTATTTAATTGTCTTGCTTTGATTTCCATCCGTACAGTTACTTTTAATCCTCTAGTAAGTGTTAACTTTTATCAGCGTCTATCAGAGTTTCCCACCTATCCACCAGGCCTACGAGTTGTCGGGATTTTAGATCGTGCCACTAAGCAAGATCAGAGCCGTCCACGTTAGCACTACCTTTCACCCATTTATTTTCAGAGATTTTCCAACACTTTCAGAGTTTTCAACCCTAGCACCGCTCCCACTTTGGCCACCAGCAAGTCTGAGACCCTCCGTCGGCCACCAGAGCAGTGCGATCGTGATAGCCTCGTGGCCGGCTAGCGACTCATACCTATAATGACCTACCTGTTTTGAGCCATGAGCCAAGTGTTACTATATGAAACTATGTGTCTTATAAATTAATTTTCTATTAATTTATATAATATTAAATAAACCCATGACATAAAATTTAATATAACAAATGCTCGGAATAATCTAAGCCCCATGAACTGAATTGAAATCTCACTGCCATGCAAACAATCTAGAAGTATAATAACAAATAAGAAAATTCAAAAGTCCAATAACAGAGTCTTCCAGCTATCCCGACTCTACCCATCCTTCTGTTCTCACATCTTCGGAGGCAATTCTGGTTTGTGATAAGAACACTAAGTCATATAATTATAAGAAACAAGTTAATATATTCCACCAAATCATTAATTAAATTCTTTAGTGATTATAAGGCTATGCCGAGCTCTTACTCTGCCAGGAGGGGTGGCCACCCTATTTGGCTACAATTTCATGTATGCGCACAACACGCTATGTGGTCCCCGACCTGTAGTTACCGATATTATATTTGCTAGTGACTCACCCTCTCAGTATCACAAGTGCATAATGAGTCGTCTTGTGCCACAACTCCCTCATCACCCCTTTTGGCATGTGGGCAGATATTTAATCTTTCAAGAAGTTTAAGGGTGTTACCCCGTGTCGGATTGAGTAAATATTTTGACCCCTGTTGCGCTCGACGCATGGTGATCGAAATGTGTGCTCACGCCGACAAAGGTTCCCAAATAGAAATATATAACATTTTAAGTAATTATACAAACCTGAAATTGTGATGAAGCATCCACAACTATGACACACGATCCTAATATGAATGAAACTTCTCTAAAGCATTCCATTTAAATGTGGTCACACACTCTTAAGTTGATGTTTTATTTACCATCAACAGAATTCTCCTTTATATAGAATAATATCTGTGAAATTCAAGAAGTCACTATATTAAACTTTTATGGAAAAGAACGTAATCACAGATAAATATATTAAACACCAACTATTTGTGTGATAACAAAAAGTCAAAAAAAAACTGACTATTGAGTTAAAGCGAATGAGTGTCAAATTACAATTACGATTCCCAATCCCAAAAATTTAATAAATAAAACTTATTCAAAATTATCCATAAATACCATTGTACCGATACTCTAAACATTATAATTGATAATTGATAATATTAATTTTTAAGAATTAATTTAATTAAATATTATTTATGTTTCGTTCTAAGATTAAAAACTCCAAATAAAATAACATAATTATTTTTTTCGGGGTTTTATAATACCCGTCACCACCACCGGTGCAGCCATAGTTGCAGCCATCAACATCATTTTTATTGTCAATTTCCACAGCAAGTCTTTTTGGGGAATTTTTCGGTGCCAATGAACCTCCTTTGGCAAGGCCAACCACCCAGATTGATTCTCCTCACCAAGGTTGACATTTTGACACCACCCTTGCCCTTTGCCATGGACGCAATCGTCACCACACCAGGCAACGTTGCCACACCCGGTGAGGATTTCGCCCCTCTTCGCCATTTTCCAGCCAGTCGACTACCAGACATCATCGATCCTTACCTCACACACT
This sequence comes from Piper betle, assembly GCA_033002965.1. Classification (NCBI taxonomy): domain Eukaryota; kingdom Viridiplantae; phylum Streptophyta; class Magnoliopsida; order Piperales; family Piperaceae; genus Piper; species Piper betle. Next base: position 6,645 of record JAURVB010004691.1, read on the forward strand.
TTTCTCACTCGACAACTAACATTTTGAGACCAGCCCTATCGATCGTCGCCACTGGAATGGTTCCCGGTGACTCCACCTATATGGTGGCGATTTTCGTGCATTTCTCGGTCATTTTTTGGCTAATAGGCAGCCAGATTCCATTGGTCACCATCTCCAGCACCTTCCCCTCGTCGTCCTCTACCGATTGCGACCGGGACCTGACCCTGCCAAGCTGCCCTTGGCATTTTCTGGCGATAGGCACTGGGAGCCCTGTTGGGTCCGAATGCCTGTGTCTGCATTTGCCTACCCACGTTTGCATTTGACCTACTACGATCCTGTTTGTAGCCCAATCCCTGTTTGCTATCTGCCGGCCCGTGTCCATGACCACCAAATCCAACCGAGTCCAACCCAGTCAGTTGGTACTTATCTAGTCACATTAGTCACCTTGATAACTTATGAGGTTTTTCCTTATCCAGTCAGTTGATAACTACTAAGCCTTGGAAAAAGAGTCCATGTGGTTAAAAAATGCTGAAAGTTGGGATGGCTCATAATTACTTACTCATACATAATCGTGGGAATAAAAAGGGCTCTCAAACTTTATAAACACCCTAAGACGATTTAAGGTTCGGGGGAAGAAAAATTTTTATACACGAAGTTTTAGAGATTGTAGTTTTGCTTATTTTTTCAGAAGTTTATCGTCTCATCGTCGTGCCAGAATAAGTTGCTCTTCAAAGCCCTCGTCACTGAGCCATAGAGCCCCCCACCGTATTGTTTTGAAGATGGAGCTTGTCATGACTGTCTTGCTGACTAGGAAGACGAGTTACAGTGCTAGGGGTTTGTTTCTACAGGGGCTCGTGTGTGCTTCAGAAAAGAAGACAAGGAATGAAGGCTTCATATCCCGTCTCCCACATGGGAATCACCGCTGCAATTTTTCAATAAGACATGCTCGTGGAGGAAGGACTACACTGCCGCCGTTCGTCGCTTGGAAGATCACCTCCTGGCAGCCTTGCTGGGACCTCGCGACCGCCGTCCGTTGCCTTGCCAAGGCGCTGCTGAACTGCAACAAAGAAGAAAGCTTTAGTTGGAGACGACTTGCTGCTGTCTTGCTGCCCTGCCGTAGTCCACCAAGGAGTCGCCTTCCTACCTTGCGGCCATTGTCATTGCCAAGGCCAAGGCTACCCTGTTTGTTACTGCCAGAGTCAAGAAGAAGAAGTAGGTACATGCTCGGCCGAGTTGAGGAGCACCGATGATGGGCTGTCACAGGAACCTTAACTTTGCTGCCATGGGAAGAAGCCTACGTTGTTGGTAAAGCCAGAGGGAAGAGACGTCCAAGACCCGCTGCCATTCACAAACACGTCCAGGAGCCCTGCAGATCCGCTTCCATCTGAAACCTTGTCACACTTTGACCATTGTTGCCGTGAGGAGCTGGCTATGAGCCGCTTTACCGAAGATTTAAACCGCCGTAGTCATGCCAAAGTTGCTGATCAAGTTCGCCCTGTAGTCTTGCCGTAGTCACGCCGGAGTTCGGTGCCGTCGTCGCCGGGAAAAATCAGGAAGATGCTGATAGGAGCAGGGCAAGAAAAGAGAGTCGCTGTCATTGTTCTGTTTTAAGCCAAGCCAAGGAGAGGACGAGTGCTGCTTTTGCCTCACTGGAGTAGGTGGTAGAGCCTCATGTTTCCGGAGCTCCCGGGGTTGTGAAGTTGTTAGCGAGAAAGGGAAGTTTCTGACTCGTCGTGCTCGTCGGACAGCAGTTCTTGCCGTAGAGGTCCTCTGTCTTGCCATTTATTGCCTGCTACCGAGGAGAGAATCCCTGTTCTTGCGCGCCGTCAACCCTTTAGATTTGTGTTGTTTGGAGCCTAGCCCGCTCGGCGTATTGTTGTCTTGGATCCATTGTCGATGAGAAGATCGCTTTGTTCCTGCTATTTGGAATCCTTCACTACTGTCGCACCAGATTTTCGTGAGCAGAGGAAAAGTTTACAGAGTCGCATAAAGATTGGAATTATAATGCCTTCAAGAACCACCATTTGCCCATCTCGTTGCTATTGTGATGTTGGAGTTCCTTCGCCGATGCCGGCCGATGAGTTCTTGAAGCCAGGGAGCCTCGTTGCTCTGTTCTGCCATTAATCTGTCCAAAACCAAGCCCGGGAGAAAACATCAGAGTTCGAATTGCTGCCCTGTCGTTGCTGATCGACTACAAGAGTCCGGTTTAAAATCATTGTATCCTGTTGGATCCTACGTCGACCAGCCGCTAGGATGTCGTCGTCGCCGCCAGAAGAAGCCCGCACACCAGGATTTTAGAAGTCTTGTTATTTGTAAAGAAATATAAAATTGAGTGGATTGTGAGTTTCAACTTCGCATGAACCTGAACCCTAAAGAACTATGTAAAATTTTATGTTATTTTTGATAGTGACATTTTATTTTCATCGTACGATTTTTTCATGCAACAAGGGCACCTCAATCCTACTGAACCCTCTAACCTGACTCAAAGATAATAATTCGTGGGGTAACAATCCTGTGCCCGAACATTAACATCGCATATGCATGTGAGTGGGCGTATACGCAGGTCTTAAGCTGGCTTTGGATTAGTTAGAGGTTGTTCTATTTTCATGGATTCATACATCTTTATGTCTTGAGCTTTTTCACACATGAAGAAACGAGTGACGAGTAATGTTTGTATAATAAATATAAGACTCGTGGTATCAAAGGGTATTAAAGGCGATAACGTAAAAGTACTCGACTATTGTGCTCTTGGCCAAAAGTTATATGCATTTGGAGAGGCTTATATTATACTTTCCTAAGAGTGAGACTACTTATTGTTGAGAAAAACATTTGACGGGAGTGACATAATACTAGTTCAATTCGAAATGATATTGAGTCTGCAGCCAGTGGTTCTCCAGTAGATGCACTTTAAATGTTCACATGAAATTATATTTGGTTCTTCTTTCTTCGTGGAAATTACTTTTCAACCTGTTAATTTCTACTAGTTATTTTTGGACAAGTAATATTTGTTGTTGACGTTTTCCTTAGGTTTTGTGTTGGGTCAATTTTGGTGGAATGAGAGATAGATGCTACACATACTTGTGTTTAGTGCATCATTGTTTCTTTCATGCTTCTATGATATGCGTGATGCTTTTTTTATATTTACTAAAGTCTTCCATTCTCGAGATGCCAAGTGTGAGATCCCTCAACTTAGTCCCACATCTAATACCTACTGGGAGACGATCCTGTTTATAAGTGGGAATGGACTATAGATCTTTAACTTTCGGGGTACCCATTTTAAAGAAATGACTTAGGCCCATTATGTTACACTTTAGGCTGGGTCGTTACAAATGGTATCAGAGCCAACCTGGTTCCGTGTTAGATGGTGGGCTGGATTAGAAACGTTGGCTAGGCTGTCGGTCACAGGCCAGAAAGGAGGTCGTGGGCTGGGCTCTGGGGCTAGCAGCGGGCCAAGAATAGGCATTTCGGGGACGAAATTCCCTAAGGTGGGTGGATGGTAGATCCCCAAGCTCAGTCCCACATCTACTCTACTGGAGACATCCTGTATATACACCACCGGGAGACGATCCTGTTTATAAGTGAGAATGGACTATAGATCTTTAACTTTCGGGGTACCCATTTTAAAGAAATGACTTAGGCCCATTATGTTGCACTTTAGGCTGGCTCGTTACACTAAGAGAGTTGTTTTGATCCGTTTATAATTCGAATTTTACAGAATAATCGATTTAAACATGACTCGACTGGGCTGGGCTGTTACACCAAAGAGTTGTTTCGATCCGTTTATAATTCGAATTTTACAGAATAATGATTTAGACATGACTCGACTCGATCATAACAATTCTGATTCGTATTTAGACATGACTCGACTCGATCATAACAATTCTGATTCGGTTCTTAGGTAAATAAGAATCGGGGTGTTACACATAATATAAATGTCGACAAGATAGTAAGTAACATGGGAAGCAATTATTATAAACCCTGATTTTGTTTTATACTCTATAGACTCTCGGATGTGTAGAGCATTTACAAAATAAATAGTTAGAACATAATATAGCGTACCCATGAACATATAAATAGTCTGCTCAATTGGCCATCTTAGCATATTATCGATTGAACTTATTAACAAACGCTTTTTTTAACTCATATCGCTTGGTTCGACTTATCTTGATTAAACCAATTAGAGATAAATTAATCTCGAATTTTATATCTCATATAAAGCAGGCTGGATATTTATAACATAGTCATCAATTAAATCGATTAGATAACATGTTACTCAGATCAACCCACTCAATTTAACCAAAGGGTGAAGATAAAATTCCAAATGAAAGGCTAAGATTTTACAAACATGGTATCTCATAGGATAAATAGGAGGTTTACTTTAATTGGGGTTATCCTTTTTTATTAAAAGCTTGAGCTGTTGAAAGGGAAGGAAAACTGTCTATGGTAAAAGTAATGTTGAGCAAAGGAAGTATCCTCAACAAATACATTTATGTGTTTGCTTATGGATGGGTGTCTAGGAGGACCATTGGTGTAAC
>JAURVB010004692.1:0-12784 GCA_033002965.1 Piper betle
GTTTCGGCTCACCCGTGAACCGACCCGGAAATGTCACCGGCGACCGAACCGTTCGTTAATCTACTAGATTCGGTTAAGCCGACCAGGATCTACTCTCGGCGTCTCAAGATGAAGATGCAAATATGAAATGCATAAATGAGAACGATTGGGTTCTAACGCGGTCCTACATGCATGCTGTGATGTACAAGCAAAAACAAGACAAAATAATAAATGAGAAACCAAAAGAAAATATATAATATTTTATGAAAATACGATAACACATAATAATCTACCATGACATTAAATCATTATCTCATTCATTTTTACCCGAGCCGAGTCTGAACTCCAAGGCTCCCTACTCATTCATATTTATCAGTTCGTTTCATAACAAGTAATTCATCAAGACAAAAACATTGTAATAATCATCCACACAGCATTAAACAACCATCATTATACATTACACGCGGCAGGTACATGTGTGCGCGGTTCCGTGCTGCTCCTCCGCAGTCCCGACAGCTTTCATCGCTCGCATTCCTCACCTACATATATATAGAAAAACCGTCAGTAACGAGTGTTACCGGCCCGGAAAATAACTAATATCAATCTGGCACAGGAGAGCAAACTCTCCTGTTGAATCAAAACCATATACTTCCTCAAGAACTCTCATCAGGGCACATACGGGAGCCGTCGCCGTCGGGCCGTCGCCCTCGGGTCGACAGCGTCCCCCTATCTTTCTCATTCTCATACCTTGGCCATTTCTCTATCGCTTCTCGCATCAAATTTCATTCCTTACCGCCCTCTGCACCTTCCATATTACTCCTGGCCTTGAGCACAAAGGCCGAGCACTCTCAGGCAGTCGCCTTCAGTACCCTTTGAACCACAAGTCTAGACATGCGCTGCATTGCAGTACCCGTAAACCTCCACACTTCTCCGGGTTTGAGGAACTCAAAGGTGGAGTTGTCCGGATCCTTCGGGAACGAAGTGGGTTCTCCCCAGCTCCAGAGCCCGCTCTTCCGGGCACACGCCCTATCTGAAGACGTGGCCGCAAGTAACCCTCATTCCATCTCTCACCGAAAACACGAAAACTATATATATATAGGCCTGGGTTGGGATTTATACAATAGGCCCGAAGGCATCGTGAGCTGGATCTGAAGTTCGAAAACAAACTCGAGGGATCTCATCCTCGAGGGTTATTAATCCGAAATAAGAACTGTTGGCTAAATGGCCCGAGTTAAGTGGGATCCGATAAAACGCCACTTAACTCGTCCTGCACATGATAAATCAAATATACAATAGAGTAGCGTAAAACAGAGAACGAGTCCTAAACGGACCTGGTAGAAGCTCCAAACGGGTCCACGCGCCTAGGCGGCGAGCTCCTACACCGTACCTACACAATCAAGCTAAAAACTAACGCCCGCATGATGAATCACACATCCTATAGCATGCACACACAATCAACACAATCACGCATCAATCAACACACATCAACCTATATCAATTCTAGCAAGTCTACTTAGGCTAGTTTGCATTAGATCATGATCATTACCTAATAACCCTAATTAGTTTCATAACTTCTATTTTTAACACCACACAATTCAAACAAATTTCATATTTTATCCTTAATCAAATCTACATTTATATATAGTAATTATAACACACAATTCACCAATCCTAGCATGCAATTCTAATAATCAATACTTTCAAATAATTAAGTTAAAATAAATTATACCTCGCGTCGTCGAAAATCGGCGACGGCTAGGGTTTCCGTTTCGCGGCTCGAAACTCGAATTCGGCACCTAGCGGCGTCCGAAGTCCGATCAGATTGGACCGGGTGCGTTCGGCGGATGATCCGGCGAATTTCCCACGAATCCAATTTTCCGGCGGTTCCGGCGGTTTTCCGGCGAGTGTCGGCGGTTTTCCGGCGGATTCCGACGGTTTTCCGGCGACGATTCGGGACGGAGCAATCAGGGGGTCTATCGGCACCAGCTCGACGAGCTTGGTCCGATGGCGGTGTCAAACAGAGCAACCGAGGCGGCGATGGCCGTCGGCGGCGGCGTTGAAAACGGGCGGCGGCGGCGGCGTTCTCCAATCGGGGCTCCGGCCGGCCTCGACGGCGGTCGGGATGATGGGGGAAATGTCGGCGACGGCGAGGGGGTGGTCGTCGGGGTCACAGCGGCGGCGGAGCGGCCCGGACGGCGGCGAAATCCGGCCCGGAGTGGCGACGGCCGAGGCGGCTTCGTGGGGCGATTCCGGCGTCGTGGCGGCGCGACGGTGGCCGGGGTGGGTCGTGGCGGCACGGCGACTGCACGGCGGGGCGGGGCGGCGTTGATCGGCGGCAGCGCGGCGTCGGCAGCGGCGGCGGCGGCGACCACAAGTGGCGGCGGCGAGGGTTTGGGTGGAAGAAGGGTCGGGGAAGAAGAAGAAGTGCTGCAGTGGCAGTTTCGTAAATAAGTATTGACTCGATTCCTACTCGAGTCAAAATAATAACTAGTTCGTAATAAATTCTAAAAAAATCTAGAAAAATATGGAAAAATTCTATAAAATAAAACAAACACAACAACATCCAAATGACATGCTCTATAACTAATAACCCACCCGAATATCATCAAACGCGTCCTAATTCGTTATTCGGCCTAAAAATATTCTACGATCAAATAAAAATAACAATCAATACTGCATACCTCCATATACTTGATAACCCATTTTTTCATCATCTTTCAGGCGTTATCATCATACACTTGAGCATACATGACCCTCATTGCTCATAACTCACAGCTGGCCTCAACTCAGCTCGCGGTCCATGAAGCTGACTCGACTCGAACCGACGTTGAACCGACTGGTTCACTCCCGTAAAACTCTGACTCGAGTCACGGGTTTTACAACCTTCCCTCCTTAGAAAAATTTCGTCCTCGAAATTTTAACCAAGGAAGTTTCCACCATGTTCCTCATCTAAATGTACGTGTTGGCGTAGTGCCTGGTCGTGAAGCTGGTTGCTCGAACAACTCCGGGTATCGCTTCCTCATCTCGTCTTCTCGTTCCCACGTAGCTTCTTCAACTCCTCGTCGGGTCCATTGCACTCGTACTAGGGGAACTTCTTTTCTTCGGAGAATCTTCACTCTTCGGTCCACGATTTGGACTGCATCCTCTGGGTACGTCAGGTCCGGTTGCAGCTCTACCTCTTTGAAGCTGACAACATGAGAGTTGTCAGGGTGATACTTCTTCAACATTGACACGTGGAAGACGTCATGCACAGCTGATAGGTGAGGAGGCAATGCTAGCCTATATGCCACTGGTCCAATGCGCTCAATCACGTCAAAGGGTCCAATATAGCGCGGACTGAGTTTCCCTCGCGTCCCGAATCTCGTGTTTCCCTTAGTCGGAGAGACCTTCAGGAGAACGTGATCTCCTAACGCGAAATGAACCTCACGTCTGCGCTGGTCTGCGTAACTCTTCTGTCTATCTTGAGCTGACCTCATTCTTCTTCTAATCCTCATTACCACCTCTTGTGTCTGCTGGATCATTTCTGGCCCAACTACCACTGGTTCGCTGCCCTGCACCCAACACACTGGGGATCTGCATGGTCTGCCGTACAGTGCTTCGAACGGTGCCATTCCAATCGTGGCCTGATAGCTGTTGTTGTAGGAGAATTCCACCAAAGGTAGGTGTTCTTCCCAACTCCCTCCGAAATCTAGGATACATGCGCGAAGCAAGTCTTCCAGGGTCTGTATGGTTCTTTCCGTCTGTCCATCTGTTTGAGGATGGAAAGCTGTGCTGAATCTCGATTCTGTACCCATAGCTGCCTGAAAAGCCTTCCAAAATCGCGATGTGAACCTCGGATCCCTGTCTGATATGATCTCCCGTGGTACGCCGTGTAACCTGACTATCTGATCTCTGTACAGCGTAGCCAATGTGGTCAGTGGGTAATCCATCCTGATCGGTATGAAGTGTACGCTCTTTGTAAGTCGATCCACTATGACCCATATCGCATCCTTTTGTTGGCGGGTCTTAGGTAAACCAACTACAAAGTCGTAAGCTATACTCTCCCACTTCCACTCTGGGGTTTCCAAAGGTTGTAGCATTCCACCTGGACGTACGTGCTCGGCTTTCACTTGCTGGCATACCAAACATCTAGCCACTGTATCGTATACTTCTCTCTTCATTCCTGGCCACCAATAGGTTCGTCGGACATCGTGGTACATCTTCACTCCACCTGGGTGTACTGAGCATCTCGACGTGTGAGCTTCATGAAGAATAGTACTTCGAAGTCCGGGATACTCTGGGACATTAGGCACGAATAGTCGGCCTCTCAATCTGACTAATCCGTCTGTATCCCTGGCCAATTCCTGATGTGTTCCGTGTTCCAACCATTGCTTCAACTGCGGATCTACCTCCTGTGCAATCCGAATCTGCTCAAGCACGCTTGGCTGAATCGTAAGTCGCGCCATCATCCCAACTAACTGTCTCTGGCTCGTAGTGTGCTCGGTCACTGACAATGCTGCTAATCCTGCGGTGTACAAGAATCCTGGCTTCCTGCTCAATGCATCGGCTACCACATTCGCCTTGCCCTCATGGTATGCTATGTCGACCTCGTAATCAGCTAACATCTCCAACCATCTCCTCTGTCTGCTATTCAGATCCTTCTGCGTGAAGATATATTTCAGACTCTGGTGATCAGTTAGAAGTCTGAAAGATGTTCCATATAGATAGTGCCTCCATATTCTGAGAGCGAATATGACTGCAGCAAGCTCTAGGTCATGAGTAGGATAGTTACGCTCATGCACCTTGAGCTGACGAGATGCATAAGCAATAACCTTATCCTTCTGCATCAAAACACAACCTAAGCCAATCCCTGAGGCATCAGTATACACTACAAAATCCTCATGTCCCTCAGGCAATGCGAGGATAGGCGCCGAAGTCAACCTCTCCTTTAGCATCCTGAAACTCCGCTCACATTCGTCTGTCCATATGAACCGTTCCTCTTTCCTAGTCAGTCGCGTCAGAGGGGCTGCTATGGAAGAGAAGTCCTGAATGAACCGTCTGTAGTATCCAGCCAATCCCAGAAAACTTCGAACCTCCGTAGGTGTCTTCGGTTGTTCCCACTGCACTACTGCCTCTATCTTAGCTGGATCCACTGAGATGCCTGATGCTGAGATGATGTGGCCGAGAAAATTCACCTCTGACAACCAGAAACTGCACTTCGAAAATTTCCCATACAACCTATGCTCTCTCAGTGTTTGCAACACAATCCTCAGGTGTTGCGCATGTTCTTCCTTAGATGAAGAATATACCAGTATGTCATCCACAAAGACGATCACAAACTGGTCCAAGTACTGATTGAACACTCTGTTCATCAAGTCCATAAATGTTGCTGGAGCATTGGTCAATCCAAACGGCATGACCAGAAACTCGTAGTGTCCATATCTCGTCCTGAACGCAGTCTTCGGGATGTCTTCTGCTCTAATCCTCAGTTGGTAGTATCCTGATCTCAAATCAATCTTCGAAAAGACAACTGCTAAGCTCAACTGGTCAAATAAATCATCAATACGAGGAAGAGGGTATCTGTTCTTAACCGTTGCATGGTTTAGCATCCTGTAATCTATGCATAACCGCATGCTTCCATCCTTCTTCCTCACAAATAACACCGGTGCGCCCCAAGGGGAAACGCTCGGTCTGATGAATCCTTGGTCCAACAGTGTCTGTAGCTGTTCCTTCAGTTCCTTGAGCTCCAGAGGTGCCATCCTATACGGAGCTCTCGAAATTGGGGCTGTGCCAGGCATCAACTCGATGGCAAGATCCACCTCTCTGTCTGGCGGCAATCCAGTAATCTCCTCAGGAAATACATCTGTAAATTTGCAGACCACTGGAATCTCCTCTATACTCGGCTGTTCCCCTGGTCCACTCTGCTCAGTCAAAACTAACGCTGCCATTATCAGTTCACTGCCTCTGTCCAGTTGTCTCACTGCACTCTGATAGGATATCCATCCTTGCTCCCTATCTCGGCCCTGACCTTGGAAGAAAAAACGGCGCCTTCCATGGCGGAAAGTCACAGTCTTCCTTCGACAATCTATCACTGCTCCTTGCTTGGACATCCAATTCATCCCAAATATCACATCAAATTCTTGTAGCTTGAATAATATCAAATCGGCTACAAGCTGTCGCTGTTGAATCTCAACAGGGACATCACGCACACACTCGCCCGTAGCTATTACACTACCGGCGGGGGTGGACACTAACAGTGAATGTCCTAACTCCTCTATCTTATACCCTATCCTATTAGTGTGCATGTACGAAATGAAGGAGTGCGTACATCCAGAATCAAACAAGACACGTGCAGGTACAAGGCCTACGGAAAGCGTACCTGTCACGACCGTCGTATCCTCAAGGGCCTCTGCTACGGTGGCTGCGTACATCCTTGCTGGTTGCTGCTGCTCTAGTGCAGATGGTGCGGCCTGATTCTGAGCTAATCTGTGGCTGTGGCTGTGCCCTACCCGTCTGCTTCCTAGTCTGTCCTGCAGCCATGTACCCTCTCTGATCTGGTCCCCTTTGCTGCCGCCTCGGTGGTTGTTGGTCTCCACCTCTCTGGCCTTGTCCATGGCCCTGTTGGCCTCTCTGCTGTGACTGCTGCTGGGGAGCTGGAAGTGCAAGTCTCTGCTGAGGTGCTGGGAGTGTCAACTGCTGGCTCTGGCTAGTCGGACACGTTGCAGCCCTATGTCCCGGTTGACCGCAACTGTAACAGGCCCTAGTGCCTCCTCTGCACTCTGCGGCCCTGTGTCCTGGCTGACCGCAGTTGTAACAAACCCTAGTGCCTACTCTGCACTCTGCGGCTCGGTGCCCTGGCTGACCGCAGTTGTAGCATACATTTCTGCTTGCTCTGCACTCTCCCCAATGATGGCGTTGGCAACTCTGACAGAATGGGGCTCTGCTGCCCTGTACCTGGCCATCCATGGCTCTCATGGCTACTGGCGCATCTACACGTCGTCTCTGTTGTGCCCCCTGCTCTGGCTGATATGGCCTCGGATGTTGCTGCCTCTGGTCGACATCTCGACGTGGTCGTGTAGCTATCACCCGCTCTGCTTCACCTGCAGCTCTCACTACGTCACCGAGGGTAGTAAACTTCCTATCCAAGTATGCCATCCGAATCTCATGATGGAGGCCTTCATAGAAGCGCTCTATTCTTCTTCCTTCGGTTGGAACCAAATCTGGTGCAAATCTCTCCAACGCTCTAAACCTCGTCTCATACTGTACTACGGTCATAGGCCCTTGCCTCAACATCTGGAACTCTCGTTCCTTCCTTCTCCTAACATCTGGTGGAAAATACTTTCCATCGAATTCCACTCTGAATTCCTCCCAAGTGATGTCCTGAGGCTGGCGATGAGCAAATACAGAATTCTGCACCGAACTCCACCATATCCTCGCTTCGTCTTGGAATGCTCCTGTGACGACGCGCACTCTGTGTTCTACGGGGCATGCCATACTATCAAACACTCCTATGGCCGACGATATCCATAGGAATGCCTCCTCAGCATCCAACTTCCCAAAGAAAGGTCGTCCGCCATTCTTCACGAATCTCTCATATTGCCACAATTCCAAACTCCTCACGTCTACAGATCTATTTGATCCCTCTGCTTGCTCATAACGAGGAATCTGTGATCCCGTACCAACTGGTACACTGTCACCTCCAACTGCTCCACTCCCCCTACGGTTTGCCCGCTACCTGCTATCGCAGGTCCACCGGCGTCCTGTCTCATCCTTGCCTGAAGTGGGGCAACCAGAGGAGCTGTTGCGGGGGTAGCTCCCTGTTGCAGCGGTGGAGGAGGAGGCGGCGGCGGAGGGCCCATGGGCGCTACTGGCTCTCCTTGCGCCTCTTCATCCACGGCTGGTCTCTTCTCTGCTCTAGCCACTGATAGAGCTATCTGTCTGAGCTCTCTCCTAAATTCCTCCTGATTCTGCTGCATTTGCATCTGAACCTCAACTAGCCTAGCTATTGCAGCATCCCTTTCCTGTCGACTACTCCCACTGCGGTGACTGTCGCGTCGACTGTCTCGGCGATGGCTCTCCGTGCGACGACTAGCTGATACCGGTACACTCGTCTCTGCTGGTGGCATGGTGGTCCTAGGTCGACTGGAAGCTGTGTCACTGTGACCATGGTCGGGACTATCCTGTCTGACTACTGGAGGCGATGGGGTCCTGATCTGCGTCCGACGGGTCTGTGTCACCATCCTGTTTGTGTACCCTACTCTAATCTACTCACCCTGTCACACCACTGATTAGGTAAGAAAATCTGTGAACAAAAACATAAAGACAGAAAAATACCTGTCGGTACAGCTCGGAGCAGCTTCGGCACACATGTAACCTGTAATGCATCTACCATCTTAATCAACCAAGGGTTAGCTCTGATACCACGATTGGTATCAGAGAACATATGCCAAGCAACTGGTATCAGAGAACATATGCCAAGAGTTGGCTCTGATACCACTACTGTAACACCCCGTTTCGGCTCACCCGTGAACCGACCCGGAAATGTCACCGGCGACCGAACCGTTCGTTAATCTACTAGATTCGGTTAAGCCGACCAGGATCTACTCTCGGCGTCTCAAGATGAAGATGCAAATATGAAATGCATGAATGAGAACGATTGGGTTCTAACGCGGTCCTACATGCATGCTATGATGTACAAGCAAAAACAAGACAAAATAATAAATGAGAAACCAAAAGAAAATATATAATATTTTATGAAAATACGATAACACATAATAATCTACCATGACATTAAATCATTATCTCATTCATTTTTACCCGAGCCGAGTCTGAACTCCAAGGCTCCCTACTCATTCATATTTATCAGTTCGTTTCATAACAAGTAATTCATCAAGACAAAAACATCGTAATAATCATCCACACAGCATTAAACAACCATCATTATACATTACACGCGGCAGGTACATGTGTGCGCGGTTCCGTGCTGCTCCTCCGCAGTCCCGACAGCTTTCATCGCTCGCATTCCTCACCTACATATATATAGAAAAACCGTCAGTAACGAGTGTTACCGGCCCGGAAAATAACTAATATCAATCTGGCACAGGAGAGCAAACTCTCCTGTTGAATCAAAACCATATACTTCCTCAAGAACTCTCATCAGGGCACATACGGGAGCCGTCGCCGTCGGGCCGTCGCCCTCGGGTCGACAGCGTCCCCCTATCTTTCTCATTCTCATACCTTGGCCATTTCTCTATTGCTTCTCGCATCAAATTTCATTCCTTACCGCCCTCTGCACCTTCCATATTACTCCTGGCCTTGAGCACAAAGGCCGAGCACTCTCAGGCAGTCGCCTTCAGTACCCTTTGAACCACAAGTCTAGACATGCGCTGCATTGCAGTACCCGTAAACCTCCACACTTCTCCGGGTTTGAGGAACTCAAAGGTGGAGTTGTCCGGATCCTTCGGGAACGAAGTGGGTTCTCCCCAGCTCCAGAGCCCGCTCTTCCGGGCACACGCCCTATCTGAAGACGTGGCCGCAAGTAACCCTCATTCCATCTCTCACCGAAAACACGAAAACTATATATATATAGGCCTGGGTTGGGATTTATACAATAGGCCCGAAGGCATCGTGAGCTGGATCTGAAGTTCGAAAACAAACTCGAGGGATCTCATCCTCGAGGGTTATTAATCCGAAATAAGAACTGTTGGCTAAATGGCCCGAGTTAAGTGGGATCCGATAAAACGCCACTTAACTCGTCCTGCACATGATAAATCAAATATACAATAGAGTAGCGTAAAACAGAGAACGAGTCCTAAACGGACCTGGTAGAAGCTCCAAACGGGTCCACGCGCCTAGGCGGCGAGCTCCTACACCGTACCTACACAATCAAGCTAAAAACTAACGCCCGCATGATGAATCACACATCCTATAGCATGCACACACAATCAACACAATCACGCATCAATCAACACACATCAACCTATATCAATTCTAGCAAGTCTACTTAGGCTAGTTTGCATTAGATCATGATCATTACCTAATAACCCTAATTAGTTTCATAACTTCTATTTTTAACACCACACAATTCAAACAAATTTCATATTTTATTCTTAATCAAATCTACATTTATATATAGTAATTATAACACACAATTCACCAATCCTAGCATGCAATTCTAATAATCAATACTTTCAAATAATTAAGTTAAAATAAATTATACCTCGCGTCGTCGAAAATCGGCGACGGCTAGGGTTTCCGTTTCGCGGCTCGAAACTCGAATTCGGCACCTAGCGGCGTCCGAAGTCCGATCAGATTGGACCGGGTGCGTTCGGCGGATGATCCGGCGAATTTCCCACGAATCCAATTTTCCGGCGGTTCCGGCGGTTTTCCGGCGAGTGTCGGCGGTTTTCCGGCGGATTCCGACGGTTTTCCGGCGACGATTCGGGACGGGGCAATCAGGGGGTCTATCGGCACCAGCTCGACGAGCTTGGTCCGATGGCGGTGTCAAACAGAGCAACCGAGGCCGCGATGGCCGTCGGCGGCGGCGTTGAAAACGGGCGGCGGCGGCGGCGTTCTCCAATCGGGGCTCCGGCCGGCCTCGACGGCGGTCGGGAGGATGGGGGAAATGTCGGCGACGGCGAGGGGGTGGTCGTCGGGGTCACAGCGGCGGCGGAGCGGCCCGGACGGCGGCGGAATCCGGCCCGGAGTGGCGACGGCCGAAGCGGCTTCGTGGGGCGATTCCGGCGTCGTGGCGGCGAGACGGTGGCCGGGGTGGGTCGTGGCGGCACGGCGACTGCACGGCGGGGCGGGGCGGCGTTGATCGGCGGCAGCGCGGCGTCGGCGGCGGCGGCGGCGGCGACCACAAGGGGCGGCGGCTAGGGTTTGGGTGGAAGAAGGGTCGGGAAGAAGAAGAAGTGTTGCTAGTGGCAGTTTCGTAAATAAGTATTGACTCGATTCCTACTCGAGTCAAAATAATAACTAGTTCGTAATAAATTCTAAAAAAATCTAGAAAAATATGGAAAAATTCTATAAAATAAAACAAACACAATAACATCCAAATGACATGCTCTATAACTAATAACCCACCCGAATATCGTCAAACGCGTCCTAATTCGTTATTCGGCCTAAAAATATTCTACGATCAAATAAAAATAACAATCAATACTGCATACCTCCATATACTTGATAAGTGACCACGTTCATAAGCTAGAGACACGTATTAAAGTTGGTATGAATGAAGGATGAGCTGAGGATTAATTAATTTTTATGATTTTATGATTGTTGTGTTGATGGATGCTTGCATTGTGATTAGTGATGTTATTGAGTTTGATGCATCATTTGAGTTAGCGGGCAGTTGGTGTTTGGTTTTGATGTAGGTAGTGGAGTAGAGCCTCGCCGCCTAGGCGCGATGACACGCCTTGGAGCTTCTACCAGGTCCGTTAGGACTTCTCTTGATTGTTATGATCTTTTTCTATTGTATGTTTGATTTATTGTCTGCAGGAGCGGGTTAAGTGGCGTTTTATCGGATCCCACTCAACTCGGGCCATTTAACCAGCAACATTTTCCGGATTAATAACCCCTCGAGATGAGATCCCTCGAGGTTGATTTCGAAACCGAGATCCACCAAGAGTTGCCTTCGGGCCTATTATATAACTCCCTACCCAAGCCTATATATATATATATATATATGTCTTCGCGTTTCTGTGAGACGAGAGATGGAGAAATCGACTGCACGTACCATGCAGAGGATGCCGTGACAATCAAAGTGGGCTCTGGATTAGTGCAGCGGACTGTTCCATTCCCGAGGGATTCAGACAACTCCGCGTTTGGGTTCTCACACCGGAGAACGTTGGAGGATTACGGGTACTGTTTGGTACAGCGCATGTCCAGACTTGTGGTTCAAAGGGTGCTAAAGGCGACTGCCTGAGAGTACTACGGCCTTCGTGCTCAAGGCCAGGAGAAGCATGTGGAGGTAGGAGAGGGCTTAGGATAAAGCTTTCACGAGAAGTACTGAAAAGGAAGTGCCGAGAGTCGCCACAGTACCAGCAGCAGATCAGTAAGTTCGGGATGCTACCGGTCTGCAGCCCAGTGGCTCCTCAGTAGGTGCCCTTCAGAGTGTTCACGTGGAGTATATGATGTTTTCTTTCAGATGAGAGTTTGCTCTCATAGCCAGCTTGTTATAGTTATTTTATTTTCCCGGACCAGTAAACGCTGGTTACTGACGTGTTTCTTATACTATATGTAGGTGATAAGTCACGAGATCGGAGGAGCCAGCTTGGACGGAGGAGCAATGGGTCTTGCTACGCACACGCATGTTAGGTTTCTGAATGTTTAATATTGTGTTGTTATGTTGATTATATTGTGAATGACATGTTCAAATGCATGAGAGACATGATAGAATGTGAACATGATCGAGGAGATGCGTAGCGGAAGCTGCATCGGGGTTGAAAACCCGAGCCTCGGAATGAGTTCATAATATGTTAGATTTTGTGGTGGAATGAAATCATGGATGCATGTGTATATATTTATATATAAATATTATTTTGACAGGGTGGGCCCATAATTGCACTTTTAGGGGAGACCCTGTCTATTTTATTTCAGAATTTTTATCGTAATTGCAATGATGTGAAAGTTAGGTTGCATGTCATCCATGTAGCATCGTGTTAGGGTTTTATGCATTCATCCATGCATGATAGCAAGTCGGATCTTCATCTCAGGACGCCGAGATTGGATCCGCACGAGTTAGGTTCGGGTTAGCCGACCTAACCGGGGCCTGTAACATGCCGGTTCGGTTCACGAGCGTGAACCGGATTTGAGGTGTTATAAA
>JAURVB010004693.1:0-15012 GCA_033002965.1 Piper betle
CAGGTCAACCTATATCAATTCTAGCAAGTCTACTTAGGCTAGTTTGCATTAGAACATGATCATTACTTAGTTACCCTAATTAGTTTCTTAGCCTCCATTTTTAACACTACTCAAATCAAACAAATATCATATTTTATTCGTAATCAATTCCACATTTATATATATAATTATAACACACAATTCACCAATCCTAGCATGCAATTCTGATAATCAGTACCTTTAAATAATTAAGTTAGAAAAAGTTATACCTCACATGATTCGTGGCTCGACTCCGGCACCCTATGACATCCGAAGTTCGATAGGGTTCGATTGGAGGGATTCGGCGGAAGACCAGGTGATTTTCGACAAATTTTGGTGAATCCGGTTTTCTGGCGACTATTCTAGTAATCGGGGGTAATGGTTAGCACTGGCTTGGCGAGCTCATCCCAATGGTGGTGACGGCAAGGGTGATTGCGGCGGCGATGACTGCCGGCGGCGGCGTCGAGTTTAGTCAGGGTAGTCGGTAGTTCCTATCAGGCCCACGACCGGCTTTGACGGTGTGCTAGGTAAGGGGGAAATGTCAGGGAGGTGAAGGGGTGGTTGACAGGGTCCCGGTGGCGTCGGTGAATCGACAAGGGGAGCTTCGCAGCTTGTGGGGCGATTCCAACATCGTGGCAGCAAGACGGTGGCCGGGGTTGGTTGGGGCGGCACGGCGGGGCGGGGCGGCGTCAATTAGAGGCGGGGCGGCATCGACGGCGGCTCGTGCGACAACACACAATGGCAGAGGCTAGGGTTTGGGGTGAGGAAGGATGTCATGAGGGAGAAAACACCCCCAATGGAAAACTCGTAAATAAGTATTAACTCGATTCCTACTCGAGTCAAAATAATAACTAGTTTGTAATAAATCCTAAAACAATCTAGAAAAATATGTAAAAAAATCCCATAAAATAAAACAAACACCACAACATCCATATGACATGCTCTATAACTAATAACCTACCCAAATATGATATAATGCGTCTTAATGCGTTATTCGGCCTAAACTATTTCTACGATCAAATAGATAAAAAGAAAAATACTGCATACTTTGATATATTGTGATAACTCATTTCTCACCATCTTTTCAACGTAATCATCAATTATTCAAGTACACCTGACCCTCATTGGTCATAAATCACTGCTAGCCTCAACTCAACACATGGTTCATGAAATTGACTTGACTCGAACCAACGGTTGAACCGACTAGTTCTGTAACGTAAAACTCTGACTCGAGTCACTGGGTTTTACATATCGATTCAACCATAATTTATAGAACTGCCATCTTCTTCTTCCCCAACCCTCTTCTTCTCCTACCTTCTTCTTTGCACCAAAAATAGACCACAACGTCTTCTTCTTCCACCCAAAACCAGATTATGTCCTACACTAACTGCCTCCCTTCCTTAGCAACTCAATTGGAAGCCTAAAGCTCGTGCATATCAGCAACCATCCAAGGCGAATCCTGTTCTGCACCTAGGCATGTGACGCCTTGCCAGCAGCATTGCTGGGACTGCAAGGTGAACTTCGTCCAGCCAGCAGCACCGCCGGGAACACTTCCTTCTCCCTGCATGATAACCCAACGTCAAGGCCAAGCACTGTGAGCATGCATGACATGAGCCTTGGCCGGAAAACAGGTATGGATGTCTGGAATCCCTCACAGCGTTGTCCATTATCCCCATCCTTGAAATTCCGCCCACAACTAGGTGTAATTCCTCCACCACTCGGAAACTAGGGACACTGGGTGAGCCATCCCTTCAACCCAGCAACCAGAGAGGTCGTCGGGGTTGTGAGGGAATGCCTTGCCACTTGTTCACAGTCGCCCATCCTTGCCAAAAACTTAGACCAATTGGCCATGGCGGAATTTCATTTTCCAGTTTGGCTTTCTTTTCTTTCTTGTTGATTTAAAACTTTAATTCTTATGATTATCAAGCTTATTAACAATTCAAAATATGCATGCATGAATTAAGAATAGGGAGATGAGAAGAATACCCAAGCTAGGAAGAATCCGACACTGGTAAGGAAGAGGAGAAGAAAATGAGAATGATGGCTAGGGTAAGTGAGAACACCCCAATACTAGAATTTCATTTAACCGGGTAACTAGGTAAACAAAAAAAAAATTAACTTGATAGAATTAACCAGGTAGAGAATTAATATAACTAATAATATTAATTCTCTAATGTTCGATCCTTCCCCAACCAAGTCAAATATCTTTTTTTTCACTGTCTTTACACACGCGATCCTTATGCATGCTTTGCGGCTTTAGGCGGACGTAGCACTTCATATGTGCGCCACCCAATCGTCGCTCAGAAATCCACTTTGTTTAAAAATAAGTGGTTCAACAAAAAGGCTGGAAAATGGGTCTGAGAAAATTACTTAAAAAAATGGTAATAAGAGAAAAATGTTAAAGGTAATTTAAAATGAAAATGTGGGAAAAGAATGGGGTGCAACACAATGACATCACCCAAAAGGTCACCCATCACAGTACTACTCTCGCCTAAGCACACTTCACTTTGAAGTTCTCATGGGATCCGGTGCATTACTGCTGGTATGATCAAACCCCACATCATTGTATCCTATAATTTATTTCTTTCTTTCTTGCCGCTTCAAACCCTCCCTTTTCCGAAAACTTAGTCCCTCATTGTAAGTAAACAAAATGCCACTTTGGCTTATAACATATCACCATCACTTCTCTTATGTGTTCATTATCTGGTTTTTGTTCTCGCATTCAGATTTGCTAACAAACGCACACACACGTGGGATCCTTATACGCTCTTGGGCACTTTAAGCACACTTAACACTTCCCAAATGCTCCTCCCCATTGCCATTCCTTAGTTCACTTTGTTTAAAAATAAGTGGTTCAATGAAAAGTCTGGAAAATAGGTGAGAAAAAATTAACAAAAAGTGGTTGGTAATAACAAAAAACGTTCAAGGTAACGTAAAATGAAAATGAAGGAAAAAAATAGTGTGCAACACGAGGACTTCCCATAAAAGGTCACCCATCCCAGCTCTACACTTGCCCAACCACACTTTACTTCGGAGTTTTGGTGGGATCCTGTGCATTAGTGCTGGTATGATCTCACCCGACAAGGTTGTATCCCATAATTTACTTATTTCTCTCCCTCCGCTTCGAACCATCCTTTTTCCAAAAAATTAGTCCCTCATTGTATTTTCGCGAAACTCACGTTTTACTTATAACATACCACCATCACTTCTCTTATATGTTCATACCAAGTTTTTTCGTCTCGCATTAAGATTTGTGGCGCACACAGCATGATGTTTGGTGCTTAGGCACACATAGCACTTCCCACGTGCGGCTCTGCATTGCCACTCAAAAATCCACATTGTTTAAATATAAGTGGTTCAATGAAAAGGCGGGAAAATGGGTTGGAAAAAATTACATAAAAAAGATCAAAACAAAAAAACGTATAGGGTAATGAAAATAAAAATTAGAGAAAAAATAGGGTGCAACATGAGGACTTTCCTCAAATGGGAACCCATCCCAGTTCTACTCTCGCCCAAGCATGCTTCACTTCACTGTTCTGATGGGATCCGGTGCATTAGTGCTGGGCTGATCGCACCCGACATGATTGTATCCCATAATTAACTTATTTCTCTTGTCTTGCTTCTAACTGTCCTTTTTCCGAAAACTTCGTCCCTCATTGAAAGTGCACGAAACTCGTAACGACCCACCCCAACTGACCAGGTGTTACTCAAAAATATAAATGATGTAAAAATAATATTCAAGAACATGAATCACAACATGGCAAATAATTTTAGAAATTTATTAATCTTAAAAATATATCATGTTCTATTAGTACATGAAAATACATAAAATAAATTAACTACATGAGCACAAAGTCCCACATCCTCTAACCGTTTCCCGTAGCCACATTTATAACACAAGAGGATAAAATGAAGTCAAATTTATTATCAATTCACCAAACCTAGTTTGGTAAAAGAATTACCAAACACACTTTTAATCCTCAGTTCGAAGGTGCTCACCTGCGAAGGCAATTCCACGTTAGTCGTAAAATCACTAAGCCGCATAATGAAATGAAACAAGTCAATATAATCCCTATTATCATTTCTTGAGACTTTTAATAGTTATGATCCTATACCGAGCTCCAATTATGCCGGGAGGCGTGTGTTAAGTGTTTAAAATATATAATATTTACCCATGTTTTAATATGATTTTCAAACTCTTACTCCTTTATTCATCGGATTGTTTGTGTAAAACCCGTGACTCGAGTCAGGGTTTTACGTTACTGAACCAGTCGGTTCGACGGTTGGTTCGAGTCGAGTCAGTTTCATGAACCGCGTGCTGAGTCGAGACCAGCCGTGAGTTATGAGCGATGAGAGTCAGGTGTACCTGAATATATGATGATAACGTCGAGAAGATGGTGAGATATGAGTTATGAGAATATATGAAAGTATGCCGTATTTTTTTCTTTTTATATGTTTGATCGTAGAAATAGTTTTATGCCGAATGGCGCATTAGGACGCGTTGGATTATATTCGGGTGGGTTATTAGTTATAGAGCATGCCATTTGGATGTTGTTGTGTTTGTTTTATTTTATGGAATTTTTCCATATATTTCTCGATTTTTTAGAATTTATTATGAACTAGTTATTATTTTAACGCGAGAAGGAATCGAGTCAATACTTAATTACGAAACTGCCATTGAGGGTAATTTTCTCCCTCCCGACACCTTACCCCCTCGCCGTGCTGCCGCCGATCGACGCCGCCCCGCCTTGCCGTGCCGTCGCCGTGCCGCCAACCCCGGCCAGCGATCGCCTGCCAGCGCGCCGCCACGACTCCGTGAAGCCGCCTCGGCCGTCGCCACTCCGAGCCTGATTCTGCCGCCGTCCGGGCCGCTCCGCCGGCGTTGTGACCCCGACGACCACCCCCTCGCTGTCGCCGACGTTTCCCCACCATCCCGACCGCCGTCGAGGCCGGCCGCAGCCCCGATCGGAGCACGCCGCCGCCGCCCATTTTCGACACCGCCGTCGACGGCCATCGCCGCCTCGGTTGCCTTGTTTGACACCACCATCGGACCAAGCTCGTCGAGCTGGTGCCGATAGACCCCTGATTGCCCCATCCCGAATCATCGCCGGAAAACGCGAATCCGCCGGAATCGCGAACCGCCGAACCGCTGGAAAATTGGATTCGTGGGAAATTCGCCGGATCATCCGCCGAACGCACCCGGTCCAATCTGATCGGACTTCGGACGCCGCTAGGTGCCGAATTCGAGTTTCGAGCCACGAAACGGAAACCCTAGCCGTCGCCGATTTTCGACGACGCGAGGTATAATTTATTTTAACTTAATTATTTGAAAGTGTTGATTATTAGAATTGCATGCTAGGATTGGTGAATTGTGTGTTATAATAATATATATAAATGTAGATTTGATTAAGGATAAAAATATGAAATTTGTTTGATTAAGTGGTGTTAAAAATGGAGGCTAAGAAATTAATTAGGGTAACTAGGCGATGATCATGATCTAATACAAACTAGCCTAAGTAGACTTGCTAGAATTGATATAGGTTAATGTGTGTTGATTGATGAGTGATTGTGTTGATTGTGTGTGCATGCTATAGGATGTGTGATTCATCATGCGGGCGTTAGTTTTTAGCTTGATTGTGTAGGTACGGTGTAGGAGCTCGCCGCCTAGGCGCGTGGACCCGTTTGGAGCTTCTACCAGGTCCGTTTAGGACTCGTTCTCTGATTTTACGCTATTCTATTGTGTATTTGATTTATCATGTGCAGGACGAGTTAAGTGGCGTTTTATCGGATCCCACTTAACTCGGGTCATTTAGCCAACAGTTCTTTTCCGGATTAATAACCCTCGAGGATGAGATCCCTCGAGTTTGTTTTCGAACTTCAGATCCAGCTCACGTTGCCTTCGGGCCTATTGTATAAATCCCAACCCAGACCTATATATATATGTATAGTTTTCGCGTTTTTGTGAGAGATTGAATGAGGGAAATCCGACTACCGTGCTACGCGAGCGGGCACGTGTGTGTCGATAGTGGGCTCTGGAATGGTGTGCGGGCCGTTTCATTCCCGAGGGATCCTGACAACTCCACCTTTGAGTTCCTCAAACCCGGAGAAGTGTGGAGGTTCACGGGTACTGCATTGCAGCGCATGTCTAGACTTGTGGTTTCAAAGGGTACTGAAGGCGACTGCCTGAGAGTACTCGGCCTTCGTGCTCAAGGCCAGGAGTAATATGGAAGGTGCAGAGGGCGGAAAGGAATGAGATTTGACGCGAGAAGCAATAGAGAAATGGCCGAGGCATGAGAATGTGAAAGATAGGGGGACGCTGTCGACCCGAGGGCGACGGCTCCCGTATGTGCCCTGATGAGAGTTCTTGAGGAAGTATATGGTTTTCATTCAACAGGAGAGTTTGCTCTCCTGTGCCAGATTGATATTAGTTATTTTCCGGGCCGGTAACACTCGTTACTGACGGTTTTTCTATATATATGTAGGTGAGAAATGCGAGGGATGAAAGCTGTCGGGACTGCGGAGGAGCAGCACGGAACCGCGCACACATGTACCTGCCGCGTGTAATCTATAATGACGGTGTGTTATTGCTACGTGAATGATAATTTTGATGTGTTTGTTTAGATAAATTGCTTGATATGAAATGAATGGATAAATGTGAATGAGTAGTGAGTTTGGAGTTCAGGCTCGGTTCAATTGAAACGAAAGAGATATTGATGAATGCTACGGTAGATTATCATGTTTTATCGTATTTTGATAAAATATTTATATACCCTTGTTGTGGATAATTTTTAATTAAAAATTTCTTGCCGTTGTATGGTTTTGTTTTGCTTGCACATCATAGCATGCATGTAGGACTACGTTAGAACCCACGCATCCCATCCATGCATTTCATGTTTGCATCTCCATCTTGAGACACCGAGGGCAGATCCGGGTCGGCTTAACCGAACCTAGTAGATTAGCGAACGGTTCGGTCGCCGGTGACATTTCCGGGTCGGTTCACGGGTGAGCCGAAACGGGGTGTTACAACAGTGGTATCAGAGCTAACCCTTGGTTGATTAAGATGGTAGATGCGTTACAAGTTACATGTGTGCCGAAGCTGCTCCAAGCTGTTCCGAGAGGTATTTTTCTGTTTTAATGTTTTTGATTACAGATTTTCTTACGAGTCGGTGGTGTGACATGGTGAACAGATCAGATCAGAAGTTTGTAGCAGGATGGTGACACAGACCCGCCAGACACAAATTAGGACCCCATCGCCTCCAGTAGCCAGACAGGACAGTCCTAGCCCTGTTTGCAGCGACGCAACCTCCAGTCAACCTGGGACTGCCATGCCACCAGTAGAGGTCAGTGTGCCAGTTTCAGCTAGCCGACGTGGTGAGAGCCATCGTCGAGACAGTCGCCGCGACCGAGATAGTCGTCGAGACCGAGATAGTCGTCGGGACCGAGACAGTGGTCGTGACAGTTACTAAACCAGAAGTAGTCGACAAGAGAGAGACGCAGCGATCACCAGGTTGGTGGAAGCTCAAATACAAATGCTGCAAAGTCAGGAAGAATTTAGGAGACAAATGCAGCAAGACCAAGAGGAAATCAGGAGAGAGCTCAGACAGATAGCCCTTTTTGTGGCCAGAACTAAGAAGAGACCAGTAGTGGGTGAACAGGCACCGGGAGTGTAAAACCCACGATTCGAGTCAGGGTTTTATATTCAGAGCCGTTCGGTTCGACCGTTATTTTCGAGTCGAGTCAGTTTCAGAACACGTGTACTGAGCCGACGCCGGTCTCATGTATGAGCCATGAGGGTCATGTGTACCCAAGTATATGATGATAATGTCATGAACACAGCAGAAAAGAATGAGTTATCAGAATATATGAGAGTATGTAGTTCATTTTTTTATTATTATTATGATATATAATGGATCATAGAATTAGTTTTAGGCCGTTTATCGCGTTAGGACGCGTTACGGGTATTTTGGGTGGGTTGATAGTTCTAGAGCATATCATTACGATGTTTGGTATTTGTTTGATTTTACGGGATTTTTCCTAATTTTTATGAATTTTTTTAGGATTTAATACGACTTAGTTATTATACTTGACTCGAGTCCGAGACGAGTCAAGTAATATTTACGAGTTTGCCACCACACACACTCTCGACCTTTCCTTTCTTCTTCCCCAAACCCTCGCCCGCGCCGCCCCTGTTCGCGCGCCACCGCCACCACAGCTGATGCAGCCTGGCCGTCGATCGACGCCGCCCAGCCAGCCACGGCGTCGCCCTGCCACCCCGACCAGGTCCGGCCCCCATCGGACCGCCGCGGTGTGAGGAAGCCACGCCGCGACGCAGCGCCCGCGTTGCACTTCCGTCGCTGATCCCGCCATCGGCGACCAGCGCCGCCGCGATCGGTCGGTCACCTCAGCACCCTCAGCCTTCCAGCGACCTTCCCCGACTGGAACGGAGGCCGTCGCCACCGTTGCCGGCCGGATCTAGCGACCCATCGCCGCTGGCTCTGTTTTGCCATTTTCCGGCGAGCTGCAGCCTCCGTTGGCCACGCTGATGTATTAGATGAGTCGGGCTTGCCGAGCCGGTTCCGAGGGTACCCAACACGACCACTTTCCGGCTAGTATACGCCGCCGGCGATTGTCGCCGGAAAACCACTAGAAGCGGCCGGAAAACTGCCAGAAGCTGCCGGAAAACCGCCGGAAAATCGGAATTTCTGGAATTCGCTGGAATTCACCGGATCTTCCGCGGAGCTCACCCAGTCGGACTCGATCGAACGTCGGACGCCGAGGAGCGCCGAATTCGAGCTCCGAGACGCGCGACGGAACCCTAGCCGTCGCCGATTGCCAACGATGTGAGGTATAATTACCTCCGATTTGATTATTTAAAATTGATGATGATTGTTAGCACAACATGCTAGGATTGATTTATGATGTGATTGATAGTGCATGGAGGATAAGTGATGAAGTGATAAGTTACATGATGTGATCGATAGTTCATGGAGGTTAAGTGATCTAATGAAGTAAGTAAATTGAGCATGATAATCGTGCATGATGTAACTTAGGAAAAACACAATAAAATTGGTCATGAATAGGATGAGTTAGAATTATTTTCATATTTATGGTTATTTGACTGATTGATGATTTTGTGTTGTAATTGTGTTCAGAGTTGATGCATCATTTAGTTAGCGGGCGTTAGTATTTAGTTTTGATGTGTAGGTACGGAATAGGAGCTCGCCGCCTAGGCGCGATGACACGCTTGGAGCTTCTACCAGGTCCGTTTAGGACTCGTCTTTGTTTTACGCTCTTCTATTGTATGTTTATTTTATTATTTGCAGGACGGGTTAAGTGGTGTTTTATTGGATCCCACTTAACTCGGGTCATTTAACCGAATATTTTCCGGATTAATAACCCCTCGAGGATGAGATCCCTCCAGGATGATTTCGAAAACAAGATCCACCACAAGTTGCCTTCGGGCCTATTATATGAATCCCTTCCCAGGCCTATATATATAGTTTTATCGAGTTTTCAGTGAGACGAGAGATGGAGAAACCGACTGCACGTACCATGCAGAGGATGCCGTGACAGTCAAAGCGGGCTCTGGATTAGTGCCAGTGGACTGTTCCATTCCCGAGGGATCCTGACAACTCCGCGTTTGAGTTCCTCACACCCGGAGAACGTGGAGGTTTACGGGTACTGTTTAGTACAGCGCATGTCCGGACTTGTGGTTCAAAGGGTACTAAAGGCGACTGCCTGAGAGTACTCGGCCTTCGTGCTCAAGGCCAGGAGAAATATGGAGGTAAGGAGAGGGCTTAGGATAAAGTTTCACGAGAAGTACTGAAAAAGAAGTGCTGAGAGTAGCACAGTACCAGCAGCAGATCAGTAAGTTCGGGATGCTACCGGGTCTGCAGCCCAGTGGCTCCTCGGTAGTGCCCTTCAGAGTGTTCATGTGGAGTATATGATGTTTTCTTTCATATGAGAGTTTGCTCTCATAGCCAGCTTGTTATAGTTATTTTAATTTCCAGACCAGTAACGCTTGTTACTGACGTGTTTTTATACTTTATGTAGGTAATAATCATGAGTTGGAGGAGCCAGCTTGGACGGAGGAGCACTGTGGTCGCTTGCACACATGTCAGTCGATTGAGTGTTTATATTTTATTTATGATGCTATTATATTGTGAATGATGTGAAATGTTAAGACATGATAGGATACGATTAAATGCAATGAGATAATGTTATGACATGATGAAAAGCTAAGATATGATGACAAGAGGTGAAACATGAATAGAGTGCGCAATGGAAGCATAGTGGGTTGAGACCCAAGTTTCAAAATGAGTTACAGCATGTTAGATTTTGTATTTTGTATGAATGAAATTGTTTGATATATAGTTGTATATATATTTGCATATGTATATTTGACAGGGTGGCCCTTAATTGAATTTTTATGGGAAACTCTGTCTATTATATTTCAAAGTTTTTATTAATTTTTATCGGGATTGTCTTGGTGTGTACTTTGATTTGCATGTCATTCATGTAGTACCATGTTAGGGTTTGTGTATTCATCCATGCATTGCGAGTCGTATCTTCATCTTAAGACGCCGAGATTGGATCCGCATGAGTTAGGTTCGGGTTAACCGACTTAACCGGGGCCTGTAACATGCCGGTTCGGTTCACGAGTGTGGACCGGATTTGGGGTGTTACAGGGAGAGCCAAGCAGTTTCCACAGACCCCGTGCCGCCGCCTCCTCCTCCACCGCTGCAGCAAAAGACTACTCCAACGACAGCTCCTCTATTTGCCCCACTTCAGGCGAGGATGAGACCGGACATCAGTGGAACCGCAGCAGTAGGTAGCGGGCAGACTGCAGGCGGAAGTGGAGCTGCAAGATTTGACGGTATACCAGTAGGTACGGGACCACAAATTCCTCGGTATGAGCAAGGAGAAGGATCGAACAGATCAGTGGATACGAGGAAATTGGGACTGTGGCAGTACGAGAAGTTCGTGAAGAATGGTGGACGACCTTTCTTTGGAAAGTTGGACGCGGAAGAGGCATTCTTGTGGATATCGTCAGCCATAGGTGTGTTTGACACTATGGCATGTCCCACGGAGCACCGTGTGCGCATCATCACAGGAGCATTCCAGGACGAAGCCAGGATATGGTGGAGTTCGGTCCAGAATTCTATATTTGCCCATCGTCAGCCCCAGGACATCACATGGGAGGAATTTAGGGCAGAATTCGATGGAAAGTATTTCCCGCCAAACGTCAGGAAGAGAAAGGAACGAGAATTCCAGACGCTGAGGCAGGGACCCATGACGGTGGTACAATACGAGACTAGGTTTAGAGCTCTAGAGAGATTTGCACCAGACTTGGTGTCCACTGAAGAAAGAAGGATAGAGCGTTTTTACGAAGGCCTCCATCACGAGATCAGGATGGCCTATTTGGATAGGAAGTTTGCTACTTTCGGTGATGTTGTGAGAGCGGCAAGTGAGGCAGAACGAGTTATAGCGGCTAGACCTCGCCAGGAATTTGACGAGAAGCAGCAATACCCTAGACCGTATCAGCCAGAGCAAGGAGCACAACAGAGACGTCGAACAGATGCATGTTATAGATGCGGTCAGCCAGGACATAGAGCTGTAGAGTGCAGAGTGGACACAGATGTATGCTATAGTTGCGGTCAACCAGGGCATAGAGCCGCAACTTGTCCAACTAGCCAGACCCAACAAGTGACACTCCCAGCACCTCTGCAGAAACTTGCACTCCTAGCTCCCCAGCAACAACCACAGCAGAGAGGCAGAGACCAACAGCCACTGAGGCAGCAGCAGAGAGGACTTGTAGCTATCATGACAGGACAAGAACAGCAAGCCTTGGATCAGAGAGGAATGCAAACAACACCACCACCAGGACCATCCATTTCGGTACCACCTTGGGCAGCAGGGATGGACACAGCCACGATTGCTGAAGCACTGGAGGATACGACAAACATGACAGGTATGCACGCGTCTCACCTCGGATTTCATATTTAGTAGATAGCTACCAGAGTGAAACCTCCTTAATCTAAAATTTCGAGGACGAAATTTTTATAAGGAGGGAAGGTTGTAAAACCCGTGACTCGAGTCAGGGTTTTACGTTACCGAACCAGTCGGTTCGACCGTTGGTTCGAGTCGAGTCAGTTTCATGAACCGCGTGCTGAGTCGATAGTGGGCTCTGGAATGGTGTACGAGCCGTTTCATTCCCGAGGGATTCTGACAACTCCACCTTTGAGTTCCTCGAACCCGGAGAAGTGTGGAGGTTCACGGGTACTGCATTGCAGCACATGTCTAGACTTGTGGTTTCAAAGGGTACTGAAGGCGACTGCCTGAGAGTACTCGGCCTTCGTGCTCAAGGCCAGGAGTAATATGGAAGGTGCAGAGGGCGGAAAGGAATGAGATTTGATGCGAGAAGCAATAGAGAAATGGCCGAGGCATGAGAATGTGAAAGATAGGGGGACGCTGTCGACCCGAGGGCGACGGCTCCCGTATGTGCCCTGATGAGAGTTCTTGAGGAAGTGTATGGTTTTCATTCAACAGGAGAGTTTGCTCTCCTGTGCCAGATTGATATTAGTTATTTTCCGGGCCGGTAACACTCGTTACTGACGGTTTTTCTATATATATGTAGGTGAGAAATGCGAGGGATGAAAGCTGTCGGGACTGCGGAGGAGCAGCACGGAACCGCGCACACATGTACCTGCCGCGTGTAATCTATAATGACGGTGTGTTATTGCTACGTGAATGATAATTTTGATGTGTTTGTTTAGATAAATTGCTTGATATGAAATGAATGGATAAATGTGAATGAGTAGTGAGTTTGGAGTTCAGGCTCGGTTCAATTGAAACGAAAGAGATATTGATGAATGCTACGGTAGATTATCATGTTTTATCGTATTTTGATAAAATATTTATATACCCTTGTTGTGGATAATTTTTAATTAAAAATTTCTTGCCGTTGTATGGTTTTGTTTTGCTTGCACATCATAGCATGCATGTAGGACTACGTTAGAACCCACGCATCCCATCCATGCATTTCATGTTTGCATCTCCATCTTGAGACACCGAGGGCAGATCCGGATCGGCTTAACCGAACCCAGTAGATTAGCGAACGGTTCGGTCGCCGGTGACATTTCCGGGTCGGTTCACGGGTGAGCCGAAACGGGGTGTTACAGTTTGAATTATCATGTTCTAAATGGTAAGAGGAGATTGATCACCTATTTCTTAGATCATGAGGTTTAATTAGATTTCGGGCGAAATTAATTAGATTAGTCATTGATAATTCATCATACGACAAGTCTTTTGACTTATTTGTCATTGTGGTCGGGAGATACACAACACCGTATGTGATTGATAGGCAAATCTTAATGCATTATTTTGTTGATTAATCAATTATCACCAGGAGGTAGAAATTGAGGCAAAATAATAGAAGCATAAAAGAGTGGGAGCCACCATGTCATATAATTATCCTAGATCGACAATCCGAGAGAATAAAAGATAAGAGTAAGATATGATGAAGATTAAATTCATATTAAGGGAAATTCGACTCTAGAATGAGTTATATCATATTTAACTTCTCCTTTTATTTAAAGTTATTATTCAGATTTAGTTAATTCAATTATTTTGTTTTTCTCTTAATTTGATTTTCTTTAATTAATTTAAGGAAATTCATCTCTCTGTGGGAACGATACTCGAATTTATCATTATATTACTTGTTTTGACCGTGTATACTTACATGTCACTAAAAATATTCTAACAGTGTGGCCACCCCATCCAGCTACAATCTCATGCATGCGTACACATGCTACGTGGCCCACGGCCTGTACTTACCGATATTTGCCATTGATTCACCCTCTCGGTATCACAAGTGAATAATGAATCGTCTTACACCACTGCGCCCTGTCACCCCTTTCGGTATGGGGGCAGGTATTTTATCTTTCAAGTAATGAATTGAGCTCTGTCGAACTGAGTCAACTCCTTAACCCCAGTTGCACTCGGTGCATGGTGGTCAAATCTGGGTTAAAGCTGACCATGGCTGCCAAAAAGGAAAATACAATATTTTAAATAATTATATGGGCCTAGCTAGTTCGCAAGCGAACTCGCAACTGCGACCAACGATCCTAATCAGAGCGAGATAATAAAATTATAGATAAGTATAATTTTATTCGACTAGAAATACATGCAACTAAATGACTTAAATATATTTTTATTAAAACTCGACAATTCAAAAATATTAAATATTAAATTCTCAACAAATCTAGTGAGATAATTAATCATTCATGTGACATAATCATTTAAGTCATACTTTACATTTTAAATTAATTATTTAAATCATAATTAACACTTAACTTATGATAAAATTTTTATTAACATACAAACAAGTATTTAATTACTATTATTAATATATTTTCCTTTGAGATAGTAATTACTTAACCAACGATCTTGACGATTATGTTTAAAATTTTAATCTTTAATCACTATCATTAATCGTAATTTAGTGAGTACTAGATACTTAATTCACTAAATAAAAGCTTGGGTATACCTACAATAATTTATTAACTTTTTATTAATTCTGAATATTTACCTGGCAATTAATTAAGTCACTCTATTAAATTATTTAAAATGATTTGTATTATCCTAAATCAAGGTTACTACTAATAAAATTATTTTAAATTATTCAACTTAATAAATGTTTGAACATTATTTATATTCATTTTGCTATTTAGGTTCAACGCTTGTGATTTTTACACAATTATAGTTTAATAACCTATATTATTACCTTAATCATATTTCGAAAATGATTTAATAATAATTCTGTCATAGTTGGTGTGTTATTTTCACCATTACATAATGTTAATTTCTGAACATGACAAAGGTACCCACTTTATCTTATAAATCACGCAAAAATGTCATACTTGATTTATTAATTAATGGTATTTAATAAACAATAATATCAACTATATTATACATGGATTAATAGTGTTTTAC
>JAURVB010004695.1:0-20052 GCA_033002965.1 Piper betle
CGTGAAAAATGGCGGGTCGTTACATACCCTCATGCCTAAAGAGTGACACGGCGCAATGGTGCAAGATGACTCATTATGCACTTGTGATACCGAGCGGGTGATTCAATTGTAAATATTGGTAACTATAGGCCGTGGGCTACTTAGCGTGTGTGCACATACATGGGATTATAGCTAGATGGGGCGGCCACCTTCCCAGCATAATTAGAGCTCAACATAGGCTCATATCACTAAAAGACTCAATTAATGATGTTGTGGAATATATTGACTTGTTTCTTGTAATTTTATGGCTTAGTGTTTTTTTCACTAATGTGAAATTGTCTCCGCAGGTGTGAGCATAGATGGATGGGTTATAGTCGAGATAGCTGGAGAACCCTATTATTAGACTATTGATTTTTCTTATTTTAGTTGTTATTATACTTCTGGTTTGTTTGCATGGCAGTGAGATTTTGGTTTGTTTCATTGGGACTTAATTGATTTCAAGCATGATCTATAATGATCCGACCCAAAGTGCAACCTAATGGGCCTAAGGCATCCCTTCAAAAGTGGTTAATCAAGTTAAAGATCAATATTTCATTCTCAATTTTAAATAGGATATTGCCCTTGTACGTATTAGATGTGGACTAAGTTGCGGGATCTCACAATCCACCCTCCTTAGAAAATTTTGTTGTCAAAATTCCTACACTTGACCTATTGCTAGCCCTAGCCCACATCCTTCTTTGGCCCCATGACCAATAGCCTAACCAACCTCCATAGTCTAGCCCAGCATCTAACACGAGACCAAGTTTCTCTTATACCAACTATAATGACTTGACTCAATGCAACACCCCATTTCGGTTCACCCGTGAACCAACCCAGAAATGTTGCCGGCAATCGAGCCATTCGCTAATCTATTGGATTCGGTTAAGCCGAACCAGATCAACCCTTGGGGTATCAAGATGGTGATGTCACATGCAAAGCATGGATGGGATGCTTGGGTTCTAACATTATACTACATGCATGCCATGATGTTCAAAGAAGTAAACAAACAAACCAAATGAACAAAATGCAATAGGGGCCACCCTATCAATATCAATCACTATATATATATACATATAGCAATAAAAATTGAAAACACAATCCAAACACAACAAGTTTTTCATAGGCTAGTTATCCTCACTCTGTAGCTTACCCTGTTCATTTTCTACTTTCCATTTTCATTCACATACAAAATATCTTTACTAGTTTATAGAATAGCATTCAAATTTCTTTATCAATACAGTTCAACACATCACTAATTACAATCAACAGGTACATGTGTGCGCAATTTCAGTGCTGCTCTTACACAGTCCCAATAGTGCTCATCCCTTACGGCTCTCACCTACATATATAGTAAAAAAGTTAGTAACAAGCGTTTCCGGTCTAGAAATAACTAATAACAAACTGACATAGGAGAGCTGACCTTCATGTTGAATAAAAACTTCATTATTCTTCCTCAAGAACTCTTATAAGGGCAATAGCTGGGAGCCGTCGACCTTCTGCAATAGCATCCCCTTTCCAAGTCATTCTCGTTCATTGGCCACTTTAAAGTATCCCTTGCATGGGAAAATCATTATTTTTCCTCTCAACCCTCTACCTCCTTTGTATTACTCTTTGTCCCTAACTACAGAGGCCAAATACTCTCAAGCATGCACCTTCAGTACCCTTTGTCTAGGCATGGCGCTGCATAGTAGTGCCCATAAACCTCCATACTTTTCCGGGTTTGAGGAACTCAAAGGTGGAGTTATTAGGATCCCTTAGGAATGGAACGAACACTCATCAATTCCAAAGCCTGCTTTGATAGACACACTCCCTATCACAAAACGTGGGCGTCAATTTTCCCCTGTATCCCAAGGAGGGATTTTAGTATAATAGGCCTAAAGGCATCGTGAGCTGGATCTAAGTTTTGAAAACAAACTCAAGGGATCTCATCCTCGAGGTTTATTGATCCGGAAATACAATCAGTTAAATGGCCCATGTGGAGTGGGATACGATAAATCCACCACTCGACACGTCCTCTTACCTGTTAAAAACAAAACACAATAGAATGGGACAATAAATCGAGAGCAAGCCTAAACGGACCTAGTAGAAGCCCCAATCAAGGTTGTACGCCTATACGACAAGCTCCTACTTGGTACCTACAAATCAAATCTAGAAGCTAACACCTGCTAACTAAATGATTCCTAAACTCATCATGAAGATCACACTCACAATACAATCATCACCCATCAAACATCACAATAGAAATATCCCTAGATCATCCTATTCACACTGATTTTATTATATTTTTCAAAGCTACATTGTAGTCAATTAGCATGCTCAAATTTAATTTACCTAACAGATCATTATTATTCATTGAATATCAATCAATTATTCAAATCATCACTTCATTCACAATCAGCAATTCATCACAACAAATAATCAATCCTACCATGCCATTCTAACAATCATCAATTTTAAATAATTAAATTAGAGGTAATTATACCTTGCGTCATCAACGAGGATGATCGATAGCAATCAATGACTAGTTAGGGTTTGTTGCGTGTTTTGGAGCTCCAATTCGTCGCTCAGTAGCATTCGAATTTCGATCGGATTCGACTCAATGAGTTTGGTGGAAGATCTAGCGAATTCCAGCAAATCCAATTTTTGACAGTGACTGTTTCCAGCGGTATGGTGGTGGTATGGGGTACCGTTGTACCGGCTCAGTGAGCCCAATGTGTCTACGACATTGACGAGGTCGATAGAGGTGGCAGCTCACCAAAAAATGGCAAAACAAGGCCATTGGATATGGGGCAAAGAGATCTGGCTGGGATGGTTGGCGTTGGGCTGCGCTCCGGTCAGGGAAAGTCATGGAAGGGTTGGCGACGTCGAGGCGGTGACTGGACAATAGCAGCAATGGTCATCGGCACGGGAGTGCAGTGCGAACGCTCGGTTCCCTTGTGTTGTGGAGGCTGGGCTGCGACCAAGGCTCTTGGGGCGGCACAGTGATGACACAGTAATTGGGCGGGGCTCGGCAGCATTGATCAGTAATGGTTCAGCTGCTGGAGGTGGTATCAAGGACAGGTAAAAGGGTGGCGTCGAGGGTTTGGTGGGAGAAGGTGACAGGGTAATGTTTGGTGGCAATTTCATTTATAAAACTTGACTCGACTCCAACTCAAGTAAAAAATTATAACTATCTCGTAATAAATCCTAGAATAAATCTAGAAAAAATCTCGTAATGTTATGAGTGATTTTATTCATTTGTTTATTTATTTATTTACTTGTTTATTTATTTGGTTAGTTATTTATTTATTATTATTTATTTCTTTTATTTATATGTTGTTGTATCTAATGAATGCTTATGTGATTGTTTGTTATTATTATTGATATATTTCCTTATTAATATTAACCTTATCCATGTTTACTAAATTTTAGTTATTTATTTATCTATTTCTTCGGTGCATATAAATTATTATTTATTTGTACTTAATTATGTATTCCATATTAGATAACTATGTTATGATTATTATTCATGATTAATTAAAATTAACTAATTGTTTATTTGTTTATTTATTTATAGAATAATTATGTATTTTTATATTTAATTATTTATATGTTTGTTAATACGAGTATATATGATATTTACTCATGTTTAACCGTGTATTTATATAGCATAATTATATTATTACTTTATGATTAGAGCACTATTATTTTCATGTATTAATTATTTATATATTTATTCATGAGTGTATTTATTTATTAATTAATTTTGTATTTGTTATTTTATTTATTATGTCTCGATTTTCATGCCGGATGTTTAGTTATTGGTTTATTTATCACCCTTCTTTATTAAGATGTATTGATGATGTGAGTACACACCATGAGCATGCATCATATAGAGATTTCGGTATTTTACTTAGGAGTGGGTTTCGATGTAGGTTTCAGTGTACGAGCTCGCCATAAATGAGACATTATGCTTGGAGATTGGACCACAGGTCTGTTAGGACTCTGCTCAGTTTTATCGCTATAGTCTTTTGCTGATTTAATTTCTAGATTGCGAGACGTGTTAAGTGGTTATTTTATCAGGCCCCACTTAACACGAGCCATTTAGACATATTTTACTTCCGTGATTAATAAGCCTCGAAGATGAGAACCCTCAAGTCTGATTTTCAAAACAAGTTTTTAAAGTTTATGAAGCATGAGATGAGTAAGAATGGGATGTTGTCGATCAGAGGATGATGACTCCTAATTAGCGCCCTTATGAGAGATTCTGTGAAGGAGCATATAAATATTTTCATTTAAGAGGAGGGTCAAGAGGGTGATGTAGGTTTTTCCTATTATATATGTAGGTTTTGTGATTCTGAGTTGGCTTTGGTGGGAGGACAGATAAATACCACACACACTTGAGCTCAGCGTAGTTATTTTCTTTTATACTTTTATCTATATTTGATGGGTTTTTCAAGCATATTTAGTAATGTCTTCCATCCTCTTGATGCCAAGAGGTTTATTTCGATATATATTATTGATTGAGTCTTATAGACTAGCAACTTTAGACATGACTCGGCTCAATCGTGACATTCTTGTTTCAGTTCTTAGGTGAACCAAAATCAGGGTGTTACAGATTTGGTATCAGAGCCATGTCTTTGTTGAATGAGATGAAAGACTTTTGTTTTGCTCTAAATGTGTGGAGTTGTCCTTAGCTTGAAGCTAGGTTTTATAGCGTCTCCTCCTTAAAAAATTCGATCCTCGAAATTTCTCACATCAATTGTGATAAGAGGACTCAAATGAAGACATCATTTTCCTGGAAAACTAGTACCTCTCCCTCGAAAGCTAGCTGCACACGGCCCAAATGGGACAACATGAAGATGAAACTCTGAACACTAATGAAGCACACTAGCTCCTTACTAATCTTGTTGAACGGACTACACATGATCGAATCATCTAGCAAAATAGGCCATACATGCTATAATCTTCTAGCTAGACTGAACTCTAGGGTCACTGAAAACTAGGGGGACTGAAATACAATGACCTCGTTGCAAAAAACATGTACTCTAAAGTGCTGCAGGGCAGTAGTCTATGCTACATTAGGAAAACTTTATCAGTCTGAGGTATGCAGCCTAACATCTACCCATGTCTCCCTGATCCTCATCAATGTGACAGGTCAACTATGTGTTCCCTCATGATACTCTGCTCCAAGTCCTACGACTACACTAGAATGTCCTGAGAGTCTTGCTAGCATATGGTCGATTCCAATACCAGGTAAGGGTATACACTAATGAGTTGTATGGCTCATGGTCGCCAATCTACGTCAAACACTCAGGTGTCCGTGTAAGAAGAACTATAATACTCACCAGGTCCTACTTAACTCAATCACAAGTCAAGTATCTCATTCTGTTACATAATGGAACAAGGACAGCTGCTATGACTCTATTACATGCTATGATTCTCAGAACTATCTACATAATCACTAACTGCTGCTCAATGGGGTTCTCTGTGATGGAATGGCAGCAAGAACACCTGTACATATACAACGTGTCTCAAGAAGTATGAAAATATACTTTGCACGGAAATGTGGGATCTGCATCTGGTCTATAGTGTGTTAATTGATCAATGTCTACTCATCTCAACTATCTAGAAAACTGATGGTAGGACTAATATAACTAGAAGGGTGAGTGCGAAAATACTCACATGAAAGCTTGGCTCTATCTGACTTCTATGGTCACACAAAAAGAGACTAAATCTCTCTTGGAAAACTAGTCACACTACTCTAGGATTCTAACTAGGTGTCTCATCCTCACATGGTCTGACATCAGGTCTCCATCTGTGGTGATATAAGGATCTTCATCTTAGTGCCAATGGGGTAATGAAAACTTTGTATAGAATATGTCTTAGGTCCATAGACATGTCTCTAAGATCATCATGATTAGACTCCACCACAGGTGGCTAGCCTATTGAACAACCAATCAATCACGAGTCTGAGAGATGACTCCTAAATGACTCTAGTTCAATTAATTAATAATAGGCATGTGTTTCTCGATACTGTACAAAGCATGCACTTCTAAACTGATGGGGTTTAAATGACCCAAAGAATCACTATCCCCCCTCGAGTTCATAGGGACTCATAGTGAGGCTTGACACATGTCTCATCTGCTCATAAGTAGTCACATGACCATTGTGATAATCCCATCTAGAGGTCATACTGCCTGTTCTTTGAATTGATCCATATGCATCCTTGGAAGACTGTCACTAACACTATTTGATGATGCTAGCTTGCAATACACATCTGACCTAAAGATGTCAAGTCAAGGCGATGGTGTGCAAGATGGCTGGTGATGTCGATCATGTGCCATCACATCAAAATATTCCATTGCACCTAACTTTCCTCTACCTGGTTGATGTTATCACATCTATATCTTTTCCTCAATCTCGGACCCTACATTGCTCTAAATGTTGTGACATGTGGTCTCTATCCAAGGCTAAGAACATCCTCATGTAGGGTGAGGTAACTACTTGGCCTTTGCTTCCACAATAATTGCATACTCGGATGGTGGTCTTGCACATTCGGCCAATGGTAGTGTACACGAATGGTGGTAGTGCATATTTGGTCGGTAGTAGTGCATCACAGTGGCTGGTTGGACACTCAGACAGTGGTTGTACGTCACAGATGGCAGTTGTGCCACACAGACGGTGGTTGTGCAATCCAAGTGTTGAAGCTTGATCATGGTCATGTACTTCATAAACCCATTACTATCTCTGGCATGTTTTATCTCCATGTGTCTATCTCACCAAAGTTAACTGCTAATAACTCCGCTCAGGTTGTCCAACCATGCATGTCTGATCTAGAGGGATCTAGATCATGGTGGTGATGCATACGATGATGAACCTATGTTGAGCCCACACTGATCTCCTTAAACCT
This sequence comes from Piper betle, assembly GCA_033002965.1. Taxonomy (NCBI): domain Eukaryota; kingdom Viridiplantae; phylum Streptophyta; class Magnoliopsida; order Piperales; family Piperaceae; genus Piper; species Piper betle. Next base: position 6,911 of record JAURVB010004695.1, read on the forward strand.
GGGGTGAGTGCTCCTATAGGTGCTGACTGGTTCTCAATAGTAATCACTAATCTGACCTTGGCAAATCAAGTGACATCTGGTGAATCGTCTAAATCTGTAGTCAAAGGTAGTCTCACTCATTCTCAGTGTGTTCATGCCTCTATCTATTGAAGAGTGGCCAATGATACTGTTGGGACAGACATACACTAGTGGAAGAGGAGAAGGCGGTGAAGTGTCCATGGGACTATAAATCCAGCTCACTACTCATCCTCGAGGAGAAGGTGGTGAAGTGTCCATGGGACTATAGATCCAGCTCACTACTCATCCTCATCCATTGTATCTCCTAGAAGTGGTCCATCCAAGTCATTTGCTCCAAACTCTCATCTGTGCTCCAAAGTGTTCTAAGTGCTTAAGTTGATTTATTGGCACAGCCACATCCTCTATCCACAAGGATATGTCTGAAGGCCTATGTTCTCCAAGGTAGACCTTGGATTATGCCTAATGGATATGTTTAAGGCACTCAATGATCCATGCTCATGTGTCACGTAACTATCTGAGTATCTAAATACTCCAAGCTCCCTACTGATGCCATCTCTTATAACTCTATCTTACATTGTACACCATATCCCAAGGAAGGACTGATCTGGTGACAAGCTAAAGACGGTGGTCATCAAAGTTCTAGGTACTCCTGGTTACCATCCAAATCAACCTCGGCTAACTGAACATGTGGGCACTCTTAAGTCTTCCAAATCTTTGACACAGGAAAAGGAAAGGACGAGTCTCTAAGCTTATCATTGGCATGCCTGTGAGATCCATGTTGGCATCCAATTAATTAACACTTGCATATCCATCTCATAACATCCCTATAATTTCTAAAATTGAAACTTGCAATGCTCAAGTCTGACAGAGCATACCATCTAAAATCCTTAAAAAACCAAAGGAAATATGTGTCGGCTTTGCTAAGGACAACTCCACACACTTGGCTCAAAATAAAAGTCTTCCATCTCAATCGACCAAGACATGGCTCAGATACCAAAGCCGTAACACCCCGATTTTGGTTCACTTAAGAACCAGGAATGTCACAATCGAGTCAAGTCATGTCTAAAATTACTAGTCTATAAGACTTGATCAAAAATATATATCGAAATAGCACGATTGGCATCAAGAGAATGGAAGACATTACTATATACACATGAAAAACACATTAAATATCAATAAAAGAATAAAAGAAAATAATTGCGCCGAGCTCAAGTGTGTGTAGCGTTTATTTGTCCTCCCACCAAAGCCAACTTAGAATCATGAAACCTACATATATAATAGGAAAAATGTCAGTAACGAGTGTTACTGGTTCATAAATAACATGACACAAGAGAACTAACCCTCCTATAAGATGAAATCATTTATATACTCCTTCACATAATTTCTCATAAGGGCACTCATTAGGAGCCATCGTCTTCTGATCGACAACATCCCATTCTTACTCATCCCATGCTTTGGCAACTTTAAAAACTATCCCTTTCACGGGAACATCAATTTCTTTTCCTTTTCCTTTGGCCCTCTACATCTTCTCTATCACTCCTAGCCTTGAGTGCAGAGGCCGCGTACTCTCAGGCATGCACCTTCACTACCCTTTAAAACCACAAGCATAGACATGCACTACATTGTAGTACTCGTAAACCTCCACACTTCTACAGGCTTTAGGGACTCAAAGGTGGAGTTATGTAAAAACCACGATTTTTATTACAAGACTCGAACCTAAATATTCTGAAATAAATATAGATGAACCAATATGGTTGGTTATCAAGTCAACCGCTAATGGTTCAACTTAAGGTTACCTAGAAAATACCTATTAATGAATGGATGATGGGGTGTGAGAATTTAATGAAGGGGTCGTTGAACCTAGGAAATACCAATGGATGCTGGGGTGTGAGAATTTAATTAAGGGGCTCGTTGAATCTAGGAAATACCAATGGATGATGGGGTGTGAGAATTTAATAAAGGGGTCATTGAACCTAGGAAATACCAATGGATGATGGGGTGTGAGAATTTAATGAACGGGCTCATTGAACCTAGGAAATACCAATGGATGATGGGGTATGGGAATTTAATGGAGGGAATGGTTGAAGTGTATATATATGCAAGAGGAGGGAGTATTTCATCCCTCATCTCCGTCCAAGACGACCTCCCCATTACTATGTGAGTATTTCATCCCTCATCTTATTTGTTTCCATTAGGATTCTTGCATGCAAGGTTTGTTGAAGACGCCCTGCCAAGTTGCTAGATCTCCAGCGTCTTATGCATGTAGGTTCATGCAAAATAAAATTATACTAATGTATAATTTTATGCCCTCATTCAGATTAGGGTTCACGGGTCACAGTCAGACGAAGTCACAAGTCAGGAACGTATAATAGATAGAACATCGTACTTTCCTTGTTGGTAGCCTAGGTCGGCCTGAGCCCAGATTCGACCACCATGCACTGAGTGCAACTGGGGTCAAAGAATTGACTCAGTCCGACACGGGGTCGTATTATGTGCGTAAATTGTGTAATGCATCGACATTATTTTGGAGTAGTGATAGCCGCCCCATAAAAAAGCTACGGTCGGGGTGAGTGAGGCACAGCGATTCCTCCATCGTACTAGAGTGCAGTGATAGCCTCCCCATAAAAAGACTACGGCTGGGGTGTGTGAGGCACTAGCACTAGAGTTGGCAGTGAGAGCTTCCCCACAAACGGGGCGTAGCATTCACCTGAGTGCAGTGATAGCCTCCCCATAAAAAGGCTACGGCCGAGGTGTGTGAGGCACTGGCACTAGAGTTGGCGGTAAGTGCATCCCCACAAACGGGGTGTAGCATTCACCTGAGTGCAGTGATAGCCTCCCCATAAAAAGGCTAGGCACTAGAATTGGTAGTGAGAGCTTCCCCACAAACGGGGCATACCAATCACCCGAGTGCAGTGATAGTTTCCCAAAAAAAGGCTACGGTCGGGGTGTGCGAGGCACTGGCACTGGAGACGGTAGTGGTAGGCTCCCCATAAAAAGGATACGGCCGGGGTGTGCGGATCACATCGGATACCTCCTCCGCATTGTTTTGGAGTATGGCGGATTCGCTCCACTGCATATTAAAATAAACATAAGGAAATAGTGGAATGTACTTGATTTGTTTTATCCATTATACTACTTAGTGTTGTAATCACTAACGCGGAATTGCCTCCGCAGGTGTGCAGATACGAAAGTAGGTGATTGAGAACCAGGGCATGGAGCAAAATAAATATGAGGACTCCTTTTATTATTTATTTGAAAAATAAGTGTGGCTACTGGGAAACGGTCTAAGACTGTCGGATATTTATATATGTTTTTGTTAAAAAAAATGTTAGACATATTTGCTTAATTGTGAGTAACACCTGGCCAGCTAGGCCCACAATGTTGTGACAAATGGCCAGGTCATTACAGGTGGTATCAGAGCCTGGTTTCCCAAAAGCTCACATCTTATGACTCAAGTATCTTGTTGAAGAGTTCAATATTTATTTGTCTCGAATGGGGTATGTCATTAGGGAATTAGTGGACTCTCTAACAAACCAAAGTAATCATTGAAAAAAATTTTTAATCAACCATATCGAAATAAATTTTAGATGGCAGGCACCCGAAAGAAGTCCAGCCAAGCTGCGCAGTCGGACACGATCGTGGAGAGTGTGTTAGGCCAAATTTTAATGGCCATACAGGGACTTGCGCAGGCTTCAGATAATACCAGTTCTGTGATTCAAAACATAGCGCAGCGATTACCGGGATTGGTAACAGGGAATGGAGCTCCAAATTCGGCTGCGGGTCCTAGTAGTGTCCCCAATGGGGACCAGGGAAGCGCCCAAGAGCGGGTAGGGATAGCTTACTCGGGCAAGCGAGGGGAACATCCAAACCCAGTGCCACCAGTAGTCCGACAAGTGGTACTGCCAGTTGGGGATGACAGTGATCGATACACTGTAGAGAAATTTCGGAGGAACAGAGCTGAGGTATTCATTGGTGGGACTGATCCAACTAGGCAGAGAGCTGGTTGGACATTACTGAGAAAGCATTTAGAGCTCTCTCTGTGCCTTATCGCCATCAAGTGAGGTTGGCGACATGCATGCTTCAGGAGGAAGCATCCTATTGGTGGAAATCCATGGAGAAGACTGCATTCCATCAACAGGAGATTTCGTCCATTCTTTGGGCGGAATTTGTAACAGCTTTCAATGGACAATATTTTCCAGAGTCTATTGTCCAGAAGAAAGCACTTGAATTTGCCACTCTAACTCAGAGAGATGATTCAGTTCGAGAGTATGCAAAAATTTTCTTGCAATTGGAGAGATTTGCATCTCGGTGTCTGGCAATTGCCCGGGCCAGAGCAGACAAATTTTTCTGGGGGTTGAAGCCCGAATTGAGGAGTAGGGTTGCTATGGCGCCAAGAGGCACTATAACCGAAGTGATTGAGGCAGCCACTACTCATGAGTTGGTGTACAACTATGTCCGTGCACAGAAACAAGGGAAGGCTACTATGCAACATAAGAAAGCCAACCAGGGTAGTAGCAAAAATAGGCCTGCAGAACACCAGCAGCAGAGCTATCAATGGAATGTCGATGGGATCCGCAAAAAGAAGTTTTAGGAGATTCCGTATCGACTATGTAAAAATTGCAACAAGATGCATTCAGGGTTATGCAGTGAGCCCCGTCGGTGCTACAATTGCGGAAAGATGGGACACTTGCAAAATGAGTGTCGTTAGCCCTGAAGCAATAACAGGAGCAGCCTGAGATCACGAAGATATAATTAATCATGCTTATCATCTTGCTGTTATAATATTTCGGGATGAAATATTTCTAAGTTGGGGAGATTGTAAAAACCAAGATTTTTATTACAAGACTCGAACCTAAATATTATGAAATAAATATAGATGAACCAATATGGTTGGTTATCAAGTCGACCGGTCATGGTTTGAGTTAAGGTCACCTAGAAAATACCTATTAATGAATGGATGATGGGGTGTGCGAATTTAATGAAGGGGTCGTTGAACCTAGGAAATACCTATGGATGATGGGGTGTGAGAATTTAATGAACGGGCTCATTGAACCTAGGAAATACCAATGGATGATGGGGTATGAGAATTTAATAGAGGGAATGGTTGAAGTGTATATATATGCAAGAGGAGGGAGTATTTCATTCCTCATCTCCGTCCCAGGCGACCTCCCCATTACTGTGTGAGTATTTCATCCCTCATCTTATTTGTTTCCATTAGGATTCTTGCATGCAAGGTTTGTTGAAGACGCCCTGCCAAGTTGCTAGATCTCCAGCGTCTTATGCATGGGGTTCTTGTCGATTGCTTAGTTGTTTTGTAAATGGACATGTTAATAATTAAATTATCAATTAGATAATGGGGATTTGGATGGGGATAATTAATAATTAATTATCATTAGAATTGCTGAAAATTTAATAAGGAATGAAGACTAACATGAACTAATTACATCATTTAAAATTGATAGTATATTAGTCATGTAAGTTACATGTAGGTTCATGCAAAATAAAATTATACTAATGTATAATTTTATGCCCTCATTCAGATTAGGGTTCACGGGTCACAGTTAGACGAAGTCACAAGTCAGGTACGTATAATAGGTAGAACATCGTACTTTCCTTGTTGGTAGCCTAGGTCGGCCTGAGCCCAGATTCGACCACCATGCACCGAGTGCAACCAGGGTCAAAGAATTGACTCAGTCCGACACGGGGTCGTATTATGTGTGTAAATTGTGTAATGCATCGACATTGTTTTGGAGTAGTGATAGCCGCCCCATAAAAAGGCTACGGCTGGGGTGAGCGAGGCACAGCGATTCCTCCATCGCACTAGAGTGCAGTGATAGCCTCCCCATAAAAAGGCTACGGCCGGGGTGTGTGAGGCACTGGCACTAGAGTTGGCAGTGAGAGCTTCCCCACAAACGGGGCGTAGCATTCACCTGAGTGCAGTGATAGCCTCCCCATAAAAAGGCTACGGCCGGGGTGTGTGAGGCACTGGCACTAGAGTTGGCAGTGAGAGCATCCCCACAAACGGGGTGTAGCATTCACGTGAGTGCAGTGATAGCGTCCCCATAAAAGGCTACGGCCGGGGTGTGTGAGGCACTAGCACTAGAATTGGTAGTGAGAGCTTCCCCACAAACGGGGCGTAGCAATCACCCGAGTGCAGTGATAGCTTCCCCACAAAAAGGCTATGGCCGGGGTGTGCGAGGCACTGGCACTGGAGACGGTAGTGGTAGCCTCCCCACAAAAGGGCTATGGCCGAGGTGTGCGGATCACAGCGGATACCTCCTTCGCATTGTTGTGGAGTATAGCGGATTCGCTCCACCGCATATTAAAATAAACATAAGGAAATAGTGGAATGTACTTGATTTGTTTTATCTATTATACTACTTAGTGTTGTAATCACTAACGCGGAATTGCCTCCGCAGGTGTGCAGATACGAAAGTAGGTGATTGACAACCAGGGCATGGAGCAAAATAAATATGAGGACTCTTTTTATTATTTATTTGAGAAATAAGTGTGGCTACTGGGAAACGGTCTAAGACTATGGGATCTTTATATATGTTTTTGTTAAATAAAAATGTTAGACATATTTGCTTAATTGTGAGTAACACCTTGCCAGCTAGACCCACAATGTTGTGACAAATGGCCGGGTCGTTACAAGTTATTAGGATCCTTCTGGAATGAAATAGACGCTCACCAAATCTAGAGACCACTTTACTAGCACACACCTATTCACATAGCGCGGTAGTCAGTTTTCCCTTGTCTCATACCTCACCGAAAAACTCAAGAAAATTGTATATAGGCCTATGAAGGGATTTATATAATAGGCTCAAAGGCAACTTGTGGTGTATTTTGTTTTTGAAATCAAACTTGAAGGTTCTCATTCTCAAATGTTATTAATTACGGAAGTAAAATATGTCTAAAAGAATCGTGTTAAGTGGGGTCCAATAAAATAGCCACTTAACATGTCCTATAATTTGAAAATCAAATCAGCAATAGACTATAGTGATAAAAGTAAAATGAGTCCTAACGGACATGTGGTCCAAGGTCCAAGCGTAATGTCTCATATACGGCGAGCTCATACTCCAAAACTTACATTGAAACCCACTCCTAAGTAAAATACCAACATCTCCATATAATGCATGATCATGGTGTGTGCTCACATCACCAATACATCTTCAAAAAAGAAAGTGTTAAATAAACTTATAACTAATGATCTAGCACGTAAATTGAAAAATAATAAATAAAATAACTAATAAACAACTTATAAATAAATAAATAAGCACACTCATGAATAAATAGATAAATAATATATACATGAAAATATTAATACTTTAATCGTAATGTAATAATATAATTATGCTATATAAATACATGGCTAAAGACGAGTAATTATTACATATACTAGTGTTGATAAACATATAAACAATTAAATAGAGAAATACATAATCGTAATATAAATAAATAAATAGTTAATTTTAATTAATAATGAATAATAATAATATCATAATTAAATACAAATAAAAAAACATACATGCAACGAATAAATAGATAAATACATAAATAAACTTTAGTAAACATGAATAATATTAATGTTAATAAGTAAATATATCAATAATAATAATAAACAATCACATAAGCATTCATCATATACAACAACATATAAATAAACAATAATAAATAAATAAATAAATAAATAAGAAGATAAATAAATAAAAACACTCATAACACTAAAATATGATAAATAATGTAAATATGCATCTAAAGTAATGGAGGGGTTCCCAAATTATCGAAATGTGTCGAAAAATGGCTGAAAAGAGTTTGAAATGTTTGAAAATGGTGAACCAAGTCAACCAGGGTGAGTCGACCGAGTCAAGCAACAATGCTGGCTACGCTGGACTCAGTTGTTGGGCTAGGTGCTGACTTCAGCTTGCAAGAGTAGTTCGACTAGTTTTAGAGCCTTTGGCTTAGATGGTGGGTTTAGTTAAGAAACGTTATTTAGGGAGACAGTGTTTTCCTTGTGCGATTAGGTCCTTTAGGGTGATAGTGTTTGCTAGCATGATTAGGTTCTTACCTTGAGCACTAGGATTTAGCCTTTGCCCCAAGTATAGGAGTATACATTCATGGTACAATTTATGGCTTACAGTGCATGTTGCCAATGTCATACTAGTTTTGAGTCGACAACTTCACCCTAGCTTGTGAGTGACATAGACAGGGACGTCACTCAGTTTGTACCATGTTGTCCAGATAGAGGGGCACCAATGTATTCTTATCTTAACTAAGAGCTTTGATTGAGAGTCTATCACAATAGTAGTAATCATGTGAGTCAAGAATAGTGCTACAAATCGGTACGAGACGGCAAGTCACACACTACTAAAGAGAAGACAAGACACATGTCAAACCTCACTATGAGTACCCATAAACTCAATGGGAGATAGTGGTTCTTTAGGTCGTTTGAACCCTATTCGATTAGAAGTGCTTAACTAGTATGGTATTGAGAAACGTGTGCCTACTGTTAATTGATTAAACTAAAGCCACTTAGGAGTCGTCTCTTAGACTCCTGTGAGTAAGAATGGGATTTTGTTCGATCAGAGGACGACGGCTACTAATTAGCGCCCTTATGAGAGATTCTATAAAGGAGTATATAAATATTTTCATTTAACACGAGGGTTAACTCTCCTGTGGCAGTTTGACTATTAGTTATTTCTAGACCAGTAACACTTGTTACTAACATTTTTCTTATTATAAATATAGGTTTTGTGATTCTGAGTTAGCTTTGGTGGGAGGACAGATAAATACTGCACACACTTGAGCTTAGTGTAATTATTTTCTTTTATACTTTTATTTATATTTGATGTGTTTTTTGACCCATATTTAGTAATGTCTTCCATTCTCTTGACTCTTAGCGGGTTATTTCGATCTATATTATTGATTGAGGCATATAGACTAGGTTCTTTAGACATGACTCAACTCAATCACAACATTTCCAATCCGGTTCTTAGGTGAAGCAAAATCAAGGTGTTATAAATTTCGGGCAACATGTTAGTTAAATAAAATAATTATACAACACACGTAGACAACAAGGCATAGCTAATCAAAAGCACGATATGTCATACATAATTGAGACATCATATGACCAAGGGGTTATCACCAAAATACATAGATATTACAATATTTAAACAACACATAGCACAACACCACCCCCGTCTCCATGAGCCACTAGATCCATCCACCTACATCAGCCCGAGCTATAAAAAGATACCTATATATATATATATATATATATATATATATATATATATATATATAAAATTTGTTAGTATTCAAAAGATCACTGAGTCTAGAGATAAATATTAATAATAATCAAACTAATAGCTGAGTGTCTTAAACATCCATAGAAAGTCTTAAATGCCTCCAAAAGTAACTCACAAGTTTATCATAAAAAGGAGAGGCACTCTAGGCTTTCTCAAGTAACATTGGCTGGCTAACAATCTCAACAGAAACATACATACACTCACATCATTCTACTAAATAACGCCCTCCATGGTACTTGGATGGCAAGGAACAAGTTGTTAGTGCAGCAATTTCCAAAAAAGTTGTGTTTACAGTAACCAATATACTATGCCACTCTTGGTGGGAGGAGCGCTGACATAGTCTTCATATCTCCCTTTATTAATAACATAAAAACATCGGATATCATATACAAACATATGCAGGGCTTTGTTAGGGATCTTATACTATACATTTTTGGATCTTGAGTTTGAAAAATCATCAAGGGACCTCATCTTTGAAATTTTCTTAATCTTATACAAAAGTCAACTAAATGGCCCAATATTAGTTGGATTTGATAAAACACCACTAACCTGTCCTACCATAAAAACTCGGCTAAAAACACTCAACGAGCTAAGCAAAGAGAGCAAGCATAGGGAAACCTACAGACCTAGTGACGAGAGTTCCTCAACCTAGAACAGCAAGCTCACTCCGTGTATCATAGAATGAGATGCAACTCATCAAGCCCTAATCATACACATTAAGCACACAAATAGATGCAAGGCCTCAAATAATGCATAGGTACTTGATTAAGATTAACACTATAATTAAGTTAATTAATAACACATTAATCAATATTAAGTTAATGACAATTAAAGTTGCTCAAGGATTCATTTAGGATTAACAAATCGAAACCCTAATCATACCCTAATCCAGTTTTAATAGAGTTGGCACAACATAGGCAAATTTTCAAACATTTTAAATGAGCTCTTCTTGGGCTAAAATTTAGTGGGCTAAGGAATTTTTTTATGGTGGGCTGGAATGTTGATCTTAATTGGTTGCTAACACCATCTTTCTAATGGATCATTATTCCTGGTTTTCCTGGGTTGGGCTATGGACCTGACTTGGTGGTATTGGTTAGTGAATTTTAATGTGCCTAAATTCAATAAAAATTTCTTATGGGCTCCTAACATCATGAGCCTAGTCTCAAAAAATATTGTGCCTAAACGATCTCCAGGCTATCCTAGAGAAATTTGGGATTATGGGACTAAGACATTGGACTTTTAGAAATGGGCCTACTTACGATAGAAGGAGAAATCCTAATGAGCATTTTAGGTGTCCGTTTGATATGGATATTTACATGGTCATAGTGGGCTTCTAAGTAAATGTCTGTTTACATCCACTAACCCTATGAATTTTGAAAAGGGAGATGGACATTAGAGTTCAACCTGTACACTCCAAAAAATGGATTTATTTAGCAACCAAACTGAAATCAGATCAAGGTTAAATTTGGTAGATTCCAAGTTGACAATTATTGAAACATAACTTTATTTTAATAGGATTTTATTTGGTTCCACAATGGTTCATTTTTATATTAAAGTCGACCATTACCACTATTTCATTAGAAACAAGGTGCATATTCCTTGATTAGCAGTGACGTTCATGTCCTTAATGATCTTCAATTAGCAAAAAAGTTTAGGGACAACAAGCTAACACCCGGGTCTAAACAAGAGCAAAAGCATTGCAAGATCTAACATCACCACAACATGTAATAAATCAAAGAATAAGCATCACAGAACTTGAATCAAACTAGAGCAACCAAAACATGGAATTTACACCACATTTCTAGCACAATATAGTGGAAGAACATAGGAAAAATTTACATGGACATGAAGCTACATGAATGAGGAATGCAATGCGAGAAAAATGAAAATTTTCTTATGCGAAACAAAGGAGATATCACAAATCTAGGCTAACATGATTATGGATGGTGCACTACATGATCATGCTAACTCACACAATGCATAACTCTTAAAATACATGAAAGTAATTCCCTAAATCAGTTCTAAAATAAACTAGAAAATCTAAGCTAACACCTTGAATGATTTACAGAATTCAAACAATCAAAGTACAACACCCACATACAAAGGATAAAATTAAAGAAAAAGGGGAAAGAGGCACATACCAAAGGGGGGAAGAGAAGGAGGAGAAGGATGAAGTTCTCCAAGCTTTGTTGGGCCTTGGAGCACTTGGAGAGCCCCTGGAGGAGGTGGATAAAGGTAGAGGAAGCTCAGATGGTGGAGGATGTCGGAGGAGAAGAGGTGGAGAAGAATGGAAGAAGTGGGGACAATGGGTTTTTTAAAACGTGAAAACAGCTCTTGGCAAAGGCATTGGTGGGGTGCAAGGGCACTAGCTGTTAGGACCTCCATGTTAGCCAATCAAACTTGTCATCCACCTTCACCGAGTTAACAACTCCTAGCCCAAGGGCGCCCTCCTAGTGCAACAGTGTTGGGCTCTGGTGCAAAGGAGCCTTTGGGGCTCATCCTAAAAAGTAACAAGTAAAGTAACAAAATGGGCAAATGGATGCCAGAGCATCAACAAAACTGGGTAGGAGAAATACTAGCAACATTTTCATATCTCCTTAAATCTCATGACGTAAAAATAAAACCCTCATATACATACTTATAGGGCTTGGGTATGGAATTGGTAATATACTTGACTAGATTTTGTAAGTTCGAAAACCATCAAGGGATCTCAACTTTGAAGTTTTATTAAATATCAAAAAGCTTGGCTAGATGGCTCCATTTTAGTGGGATCTAATAAAATTTCATTAGTACCGTCCTAACGAAAAACTACTCTAATCTTTGCCTAGGGAATCAATCAGAGATTTCAAGCATATGGAAACCTACAGGCCTGGTGAGTAAAGCTCCTCAACCTAGCATGGCAAACTCACTCTATATGCCCTATAATAAGATGAACTAATCAGACTCTAAACAAGGCACACAACACAAGGAAAAGTCTCAAATCATACAATAGCATATGATTAAACTAAAATATCCTATTTAAGCTAATTAATTATACCCTAATTACTATTAAGTTGATTAATTATGATTAAAAACGCTGAGGGGTTCATAAAGGATTAATTGAACTAGACCCTAATTACACCCAAATCTTGAATTCTTAAAACTCTATAATTTGTATGAATTTTCTAACCACCTAAATGAGCTCTTATTGGCTAAAATTTTATTGTAATTTCTCCTAATAGGCTAAGGTATAACCCTGATTTTTATAGTGGGCTAGACCTATGGACTTATTGGGTTTCTAAGTCCATCTATCTCATGGGTTATTTCTTCATTTCATGTGTAAAACGTGACCCGAGTTAGAGTTTTATAGTTAAAACCAATAGGTTCAACTGCTATTTTCAGTTATGTCAATTTAAGAATATGTGTACTGAGCCGAGGCCTGTTGTGTGTTATGAACCAGGAAGGTCATGTGATCCAAATATATGATAATAACGTCAAGAATACAGCAAAAAAGAATGAGTGAGAGTATGCTAGTTTATTTTTTATATACATAGTGGATAGTAGAATTAATTTTAAGTCGTTTACATCATTAGGACTCGTTATTTATTAGTTTTGGGTGGGTTAATAAGTTTAGAGCATGTTATTCGAGTTAGAACTAGATCATATATTTTATGGTATTTTATTTTATGTTTTTTGGACTTATTTCGTAATATTGACTCAAGTCAGGTTTATAGGTTTAAAGCATGTTATTCGAGTCAAGTTTTTATTACAAAATTGCCATCACCATTCTTCTACTTCCTCGACTCCATTTCTCCCCCCATTTTCCTCCTCTGTTTG